>SJYC01117353.1:0-23714 GCA_006408675.1 Madoqua kirkii
CCACCACCCCCGCCCCGGCGCCCACCACCCGGCGGCTCACCTGGCCGAAGCGCAACAGCAGCAGCAGCGGCGGCAGCGCCCAGCGCAGCCCGGGCGAGCGCGGAGGCGGCCGCGCCTCCCGCGCCGCCGGCTTCATGCCCCGCGCGCCCTGGAACGTGCCCGGGACGCGCGAGCCGGGCCCCGCCGTGCGCCCGAGCCCCGGCGCCTGAGTCACCGCCTCCAGCCGCCGCCTCCGCCTCCGCCTCCTCCCGCCGGTCCGCCTCGTCCCCGCTCCGCCCGCCCCGGGCTTCCCCGGGGACATGGCAGCGGCGGCGGCGGCGGCGGCGGCCACACGGCGGAGCCCGGCGCGGCTGCGGCGGGGGGGACGCGTCCCCGGACGCGTAGGGGCTTCGCAGGGCGGAGCAAGCGGCGCCCACCCCCGGCGCACGGCGCCCGGATCCCGGCTCCCGCGGCCCCGGCGGCTCCCGCTGCCTCCTCCGCGCGTCATGCGGCTCCGGCTGCAGGGAGCCGCGGCGAGCGCTCAGCCCCCTCCCTTCCCCCTCCCCCTCTGAATATTCATCGCTTCCTCCCGCCCCGGCCGGCCGGGCGGCTGCCGAGCTCCGCGGCCCCTCGCCGCCCTCCCGCTGCAGCGCCCGCCCCCGTCGGGCCGGCGGGGCCGCTGGGAGGGGGCGGCGGCGCGACCCGCGCGCGCCCCGGCGCCTCCCCTCCAGGCGGGCAGAGGAAGCGCCCCCGCCTCGCCCGCCCTCTCCGCTCAGCCCTCCCACATTCCTGGGACTCGGCACCCGGGATGCGGCTCCCGAACCACGAGCCTGTACCCTCGGCTCCGGGGCCCCCAGGTTTGGGTCGCCAGATGTGGACCGAGCCCCCTCCCTAGGGAGCAGCCAGGCCTGCGTTAGGATGGCACCCGAGCGATGGCCTGCTTGACCTGACCAGTGGGTGGCTTAGAGGTGCATGAATCCCTAAACTGCAGGAGACGTGCGGTGTGTGGTCTTAACCCGCGCCCCACCCCACCCCCGGGCCAGGGAGGCTGAAAGCGGGGCGCTGGAGCGGATCCGGAGATTAGCACCGACTCTGCCAGGGGGTAAACCTGGCTCTGCTAGTGGTGCCAGCGGTGTGAGCTGCGGAGAGGCGTTGCCCCTCTCTGCGCCTCCTTTCCTCATCTGTAACGAGAGGACGGTACTGGCGCCGGCTAGAGACTTGACAGTCACCTGAGATAATGAACAGAAAGGCCCTGAACCCCGGGCCTGACACTGACGCGCAGTGGGCCTCCAACAGTAAGGGGCTCTTCCAGCGGCTCTCCTCACACTTTCAAAGAAGCCCGCTACGCGAAAGGGGTCAAAGATGACCGCAGATGTTATGCCCAAGCACAGAGGAGAGAAGTGAGGATCTGGGAGACTTAAGCCTGTTGCCCAAGAAAAAGTAATGAGTGAAAGGCGAACAAGGAGTGCTGGGGAGACCGAGGTGAATTCCAGCCAGAGGGAGCGGTGACGCGTGAGCTGGGCTTTGAGGGATGGGTTGAATTTCACCAGCCAGTTAGAGGCCGGGCAGTGCCCCCGGAAGTGGAAGCAACTTGGAAAAAAAAAAAAAAAAAAAAACCAGGATGCTTCAGGCTTGGCCCTCTGAGAAGCAGCGAATGCGAGGTTGAGGGGCTCATATAGAGAGGAGACTCTGAAAGGCAACGTGATAAGTGTGGGCTAGATTCGGGTGCAAACCGCCAGGTGGCCAGCACAGCCTCCAGGCACCTCTGGTGCTTCGAGTTTGCCATCTGGGAGATGGGAGCCTGTCTTCCCTCCCAGGGCACCACACACAGAGAGCGTAAGGCAAGGGGACCTCACGTGTTTACTGCAACACCTTGCCATCTTTCGTGTAAACATGCTGTGCAGTTCAGTTCAGTTCAGTTTCTCAGTCGTATCCGACTCTTTGCGACCCTATGAACGGAAGCACGCTAGGCCTCCCTGTCCATCACCAACTCCCGGAGTTTACTCAAACTCATGTCCATTGAGTCGGTGATGCCATCCAACCATCTCATCCTCTGTCGTCCCCTTCTCCTCCTGCCCTCAATCTTTTCCAGCATCAGGGTCTTTTACAATGAGTCAGCTTTTCACATCAGGTGGCCAAAGTATTGGCGTTTCAGCTTCAACATCAGTCCCTCCAGTGAACACCCAGGACTGATCTGCTTTAGGATGGACTGGTTGGACATGGTGTGCTGATCATACTTCACAAGGAATGCTGTTCCTTCCTGACTCTTCCTTTTCTCAGGGCAGAGACAGGTGGTTTGAAAAGCATTCCTGTTGATGATAGCAGTGGGGGAGGGGCAGGGGAGAAAAGCATCACTTACAGCCGGTGCTTCAGGGTCTTCAGGTTGCCCCAGATACTCACAGACCCTGTGGACCCCAAGAATTCATCCAGGCCTCCACAGCTTCATGTGTATACGTGTTCAGCCACTCAGTCAGGTCCGACTCTTTTGTGACCCCATGGACTGTAGCCTGCCAGGCTCCTCTGTCCATGGGATTCTCCAGGCAAGAATACTGGAGTGGGTTGCCATTTCCCTCTCCAGGGGATCTTCCCGATCCAGGACTCCAACCCACATCTCTTGCATCTCCTGCATGGGCAGGCAGATTCTTTACCACTGGGCCACCTCAGAAGCCTCCCACCACGTCATGGAGGGTCTGCAAGCAGCCCTGGGGATGCCTGCACACACTTGGATTATCTCCTGGGTGAAATACGATGCTCATGGTTGTGTTGGCCGGAACTGCGTTTCTCCACAACATGGCAATGAAAGAGAATACACGGTATTTTCAGGAAAGGGAGTTAAGACCTGAATAATACTGCTGGGTCATAAACAGGTGTGGTATAAACTCCCTGAGGGCGGGGATTGGGCCTTTCTCTCCCTAGCTGCCCTACAACACCTCGCTCAGCGCCTTACCCACGGCAGGAACCCAGTATTTGTGCAGCTGCCTGATTGTGTAAATGAATCCAGGGCAACATGGTGTGAAAGTCCATTTTTACACAGGGATGAATTAGGGAAGGACCATTCTCTTTCCAGAAGGATTTGAGACTAGGTTCCAGTGTGACTCAGACAGTAAAGTGTCTGCCTGCAATGCGGGAGACCTGGGTTCAATCCCTGAGACTAGGTTCCAGTGTGGCTCAGAAGGTAAAGTGTTTGCCCGCAATGCGGGAGACCTGGGTTCAGTCCCTGGGTCGGGAAGATCCCCTGGAGAAGGAAATGACAACCCACTCCAGTACTCTTGCCTGGAAAATTCCATGGACAGAGGAGCCTTGTAAACTACAGTCCATGGGGTCACGAAGAGTCGGGCACGACTGAGTGATGTCACTTCACTTCACTTCCAGTGTAGAGGTCTCTTCCTCCCATGTCACCTCCCCTAGAACTTTCCCAGGTGTCCAACCCTGAATTGGGTGCCCTTTTCCCTCCGTGGTCCCTGTGCTAACCTTATCTACCACACTGGACCCTAAGTAAGACCCTTGAAGACCGGGCATGCCTCTTATTGGTCACTGTATCCTCAGCACTTAATAGTCACACGTATAGTATTCATCTAGCTGAATTGATTGCATTGCTTTGAATAGCAAACTTAGGTGTTAAATATACATCTGTTCACATGCACACATGTGCACACACCAAATTCTATTTGCAAGCAGCTTTCCAGGAAGAAATCTACTGTGTAAAGTTCAAGGCACATTCTCTTTGAGAGTATATAATGATATTTGGGCTTCCCTAGTGGCTCAGACGGTAAAGCGTCTGCCTACAATGCGGGAGACCCGGGTTCGATTCCTGGGTTGGGAAGATCCCCTGGAGAAGGAAATGGCAATCCACTCCAGCACTCTTGCCTGGAAAATCCCATGGACAGAGGAGCCTGATAGGCTGCAGTCCATGGGGTCGAAAAGAGTCGGACACGACTGAGCGACTTCATTCATTCATTCAATGATATTTGACCTTTTAATCATGTCTACCCTCAAGCAGAATCTTTGCTGAATACACGGCCAGGTGCACAGGGGCTGAAGCAAGCAAGAGGTTGGAAGGAAGGCTTCCTGGATGTGTTGCAAATTGGGCCAATAAGAATCACCCAGCGGTTTGTTATGCATCCCGATGCCTTTCCTTAGACCGCATCTGCACTTTTCTCCAGCCCCTCGGGTCATCCTTGTTGTGAAGCAGGATTGTTCTGTGCGCTATGCTCAGTCACGCCCAACTCTTTGTGACCCCATGGACTCACCCACCCACCAGGCTTCTCTGTCCATGAAGGGTTGGGAGACACTGTTTATCCTGTGGCTGGCCCACATTGCATCCCTACTAATAATAAAGACCATTGATCAGGTACTGTCTAGGTGCCAGTCTAGGTACTTTACAACCATTATTTCTACTGCTCACAACTGCTCTTCAGAGTAGGTATCATTATCAACATTTGAGGAGCAAAAAAATACCTCTCAGAGAGGCTTAGTTACTTACACAAGATCACACAGCTTCAGAGAGTCAAAACCAGGATCTGAAGCTGTCTCTTGCTTGTCACTAAGCCATGGTGACCCTTGCCTTGACCTTTGTAGGCAAGTTAATAAAAAGTGTTCTATGCATTGACTGTTGTTATTACTTTTTTCCTGACTCTCTTGGGCCTCAGTTTCCCCAGTTTTAAAACAGGAAGGGACAGAAGGTATGAGACTTTCCACTTCATCCCCCTCAGCATGGGGCACAGGCCAGACAACCATGTTTAATGAGAGGTCCACCAACCCAGCAGGAGGTGAGCCCGCTGGGCACCGGCCTGGAACCAGGTCACAGACCCCGCAGGGAGTCCATTCAGCCTGGCAACCCTCAGTTTATTTTAAAAGCCACCATGAGCAAACCATTCTCCAAAGCTCTCCTAAGCGGAATGGAATGTTTCTTGGGAGTCTGATTAGCTAATGTTGCAGGCATGGCTGCCCTGAGACCTTCCTGCCTCACAGACTTGAACTGAATCAGAATGGAAAGGAAGACTTTTAGAAAGTTCTTTAAAAAAAAAATTTTTTTAAGTAGCACTTCAGCAGGAAGTTTCCTGTGGACTAATGACTGGGCTGTGCTTAGAACTCCTTGTTTGTCCACCAGACCTCAGTTCCTCCCAGAAGAGGGCCTGAATCACCTGCCCCGCACCAGGCCTTGGCAAGGCCTTTTTCGTTCCTGACGTCAGGTACTTGCAACATTAAGCATGTTCATTTGTCTTTATTATTATTATTATTATTGGAGTATGACTGCTTTACAATGGTGTGTCGGTTTCTGCTGTACAAAGAAGTGAGTCCCCACCCTCTCGAGCCACCCTCCTATCACCACCCCCCAATCCCACCCTCTAGGTCATCACAGAGCACCGAGCTGAGCCCCCGTGCTATACAGCAGCCTCCTGCACGCGCTCTGTGTCACAGCTAGCTGGGAGTGTGCATCCGTCCGTCCTAATCAATTCTTCTCACCCTCCCCTCCCCCACACCATGTCCACACGGCCCGTTCCCCTTATCTAACCTATTCTTGTCCTGCAAATGGGTTCATCTGTGTATACCATTTTTCTAGACTCCATCTATATGCATGAAGAAGGCTATGGCATCCCCACTCCAGTACTCTTGCCTGCAGAACCCCAGGGATGGGGAATCCTGGTGGGCTGCCGTCTGTGGGGTCGCACAGAGTTGGACATGACTGAAGCGACTTAGCAGCAGCAGCATGTATATGCATTAATAAACTACATTTGTTCCTCTCTTTCTGACTTAGTTCACTCTGTGTAACAGTCTCTAGGTCCACCCACATGACTACAAAGACCCCATTTCGTTTCTTTTTCTGGCTGAGTAATATTCCATTTGTGTGTGTGTGTGTGTGTGTGTGTGTGTGTGTGTGTTATGCTGAGTTAAAGGAAAAAGCAGCACGTGTCAGATTTCAGAGCGGGGAGAGAGGAGAGTCGTTGCTCTCAAGGGTCCGCTGCCTTTCCCACCTTTCCGTAGCCACGGGGACGAGCCCTGCCTTCTGCACTCTCGGCTGCCAGGCACTGAGTCAAGCTCCCAGGGAGCCCAGCACCTTCACATTCTAGCAGAACAGATTAAAGGAAGACCCAGGGTTTCGGGGTACCTGGGAACATAGGGAGTCTGTCGGCAAGGAGACTTGGAGCCTAGGGGATAAGCGGCTTTTGTCGAGGGCTTGAGAATGACTTCCACACAAAGACCAGAAATGCCAGGCAGCGGGCAAGAGACTGTCTAGGCTGTAGCTGAAAACATCACCTCCAACAAAGAAAGGGCTGAGAGGTATAAAGATAAGAAGAGGGAGACTAAGCAGGAAGCCCAGGGTCCCAGGGCTTCCTGGCAGCTGGGTTCTTCCAGGCTTTTTAAAAATAAATTCATTTTTTTCAGGTTTGAAAAGAAATGTTCTTTTTTTTCCAGGTTGAAAAGAAAATCTTAATCACATTAGGCTCGATGTACACAACACCTGGGCCCCTTCAGTTAGCAAATCAACTCGTGTGGGAACGATTGTATAGTGGAGTCCTGCCAGTAGAGAAGAAAATACCCTAAATCTAAATAAGCAAAAATCACATTTGGCAATATAGTTACATTATGTATGTAAATGGTATGTACGTGCACATATACATCACGTTAGACCGATACATGCATGGCCCTTGGTCGTGGCAGTCAAGTGCAGTGCAGTGGGTTATGAGTATGGACCCTGCGGTCGCTGCCTGCTTCATATCCTGGAACTGCCATGTGTTAGCTGTGTAACACTGGACAAGTCACCTAAGCTCTCCGTGCCCTGATAGCCTCATCTAAATGAAGGTGTTCTTGATGACATTATCTGCCTCATAGGATTTTGATAAGCATTAAAATCGTTGAATCACTGAAGTACTGCCTAGAGTAAAGTAAATAGCATGTAGGTGTTTGCCATTATTAAAGTTATCTTTTTGGTAGATCTGAGATGGATGGTGTAATGCAGGGAGGGGGAGATGTACTTTGGAGCAGATGGTCAGAGGTTCAAGTCCTGTGTTTGCTGTGTAACTTTGGCCTCTGTTTCCTAGTACAAAGAGTGGGATGATAATTCACTGGGCTGAGGATAAAAGGAAATGTCACATGTAAAGTGCCTGGCACATATTCCAGAAGATCCAAGTGGTAAAGGCATGGTCATTGATGGGACGAAAAAGGAAGGAAATTGAGGAGTCAGAACCCTAGTATTTCATTGACCAAGCATCAGAGCACAGACAAGTCATTACTCTTGGGCTTGGTTTCTTTTTTATATTTATTTATTTATTTATTTATTTATTTGGCTACGTGGAGTCTTAGTTGTGGTCTGTGGGATCTGGTTCCCTGACCAGGAGTCAAACCCAGGCCTGCTACGTTGGGAGTTCGGAGTCTTAGCCACTGAGCCACCAGGGAAGTCCCAAGGGCTTGGTTTCTTGTTTTGTATAACATGGTTTAGAAAAAGTGTATCAGTCAGGATGGGCTAGGTTATGCTGCAGTAACAAACACCTCTGCAAATGTGGGAGACTGGAAGCCACAAACACGCGTGTCTTCTTCTCAGGCCACGTCCTCACAGGCCAGCTGAGGGCCAGGCTCCATGCCATTCATCCCAGGGGCTGTCTGCTCCAACAGATGCTATCTGAAACATTGCCAGTAGCAGCAGCAAACAGAAAAAAAGCTTCAGAGAATCGAAGGAGTGAAGTCGCTCAGTCGTGTCCAACTCTTTGCGACCCCATGGACTGTAACCTGCCAGGCTCCTCTGCCCATGGGATTTTCCAGGCAAGAAAACTGGAGTGAGTTGCCATTTCCTTCTCCATCAAACCAGCAATTAAATACTCTGTCCTGAAAGTGACCCTGATTTCTTTTGCCCACAGACCATTAGCCAGAACTAGTCAGATGGCCCCACTCACTACAAAGGGGCCAGGAAGTGCATCCTACCAGGTGCCAGAAAGCAGAGCCAGAGATGTCTAGCGAATGGTACTCACAACCATCAGCGATAGAGCCTCGGAAACCTGGCCACTGAAACGATGGTCCACTGGGCAGAGGCATGGCGTTCCCCTGGGAACTTGTTAGAAACGCAGAATTTCCGGTCCCACCCGATACCTGCCGAGATGGTTAATTTGATGAGGGGGCCCGGGAAGGCCCAGATATCTGGGAAAACACTATTTCTGATTTGTTTGTGAGGGTGCTTCCCAAAAGAGACTCACGTTGGATTTAATGAGCTGAGTAAAGCAGATGGCCCTCCCCTGTGTGGGAGGGTCTCATCCAATCTGTTTCGGGCCTGAATAGAACAAAAAGGCAGAGGAGGGTGGAATTTTCTCTCTGCCTGACTGTTTGAGCGGGACAGTGATCTTCTCCTGCCCTGGTGCTCCTGCTTCTCAGAACTTCAGGCTCACGCTGGAAGCTGCACCGTGAGCTCTTGGGCCTTGGAACTTCACCCACCAGCTCTCCTGGGTTTCCAGTTTTTGGGTGACAAGTCATGGGGTTTCTCAGCCTCCATAATCACATGTAAGTGAAAGTGAAGTCGCTCAGTCGTGTCCGACTCTTCGCGACCCCATGGACTGTAGCCTATCAGGCTCCTCCATCCATGGGATTTTCCAGGCAAGAGTGCTGGAGTGGGTTGCCATTTCCCTCTCCAGGGGATCTTCCCGACCCAGGAATCAAACCCAGGTCCCTCTCATTGCAGACAGACATTTTACTGTCTGAGCCACCAGGGAAGCCCAATACCTTATTTTATTTGTGTGCGTGTACGTGTGTGTGTGTGTGTGTGTGTGTAGAGTGTCCCTGGTGGCTCAGTGGTAAAGAATCTGCCTAAAAAAAAAAAAAAAAAAGAATCTGCCTACAATGCAGGAGCCACAGGAGACTCAGGTTTGATCCCTGGGTTGGGAAGATCCCCTGGAGGAGGGCACAGCAACCTGCTCCAGTATTCTTGCCTGGAGAATCCCCATGGAGAGAGGAGCCTAGTGGCTACAGTCCATGGGGTCACAAAGAGTCGACATGACTGAAGCATCTTAGCAGGCACGAACATGTGTATTTTAACATATATATTTTTGTATAATTTTTTCCTATTGGCTCTCTTTCTTAGAAGAACACTGACTAATATACCTACTAAATCAGAGCCTGCATTTTAACGAGGCTGCCAGCAAATTCCTACAAACCGTAAAGTTTGAGAAGCACTGATCTGGTCCGCTGGGTGGCAAGGTGGCATACTCCTTAAGAGCTGGTCCTCAGACTTCCCTGGGGGTCAAGTGGTTAAGAATCCCACCTGCCCGATGGAGGGGCAGACATAAAGAACAGACTTTTGGACACAGCAGGGGAGGGAGAAGGCAGGATGGTTTGAGAGGGCAGCACTGAAGCGTACACACTACCGTACGTGAAATAGGCGGCCAGTGGGAATGTGCTGCGGGACACAGGGACCCAAAGCCAGCGCTCTGGGGCAGCCGAGAGGGGTGGGAGAGGGCGGGAGGTTTACGAGGGCGGACAAGCGGACACCTACGGCTGATTCACGTTGGCCTATGGAAGAAGCCGTCAATATTGTAAACTAATCATTCTCTGATTAAAACTAAAATTTTAAAAAGAAGACTCTGTCTGCCAATGCAGGGGACATAGGTTCAAGCGTTCAGCCCCTGTTCATGGCCACGCTGAAGCCAACAAGGCCGTGTGCCACAGCCACACAGCCCTTGCTGCGCAACCATAGGAGCCGGAGCTGCAGCCGGAGAGGAGCCCACGCGCAGCAAGAAGATCCGGGGCAGACGGAAAAAGGAAAGAGAAAAGCCGGCTCAGCCTCCACCAGCGACCTTGCTCACACGCTCACTTCTGGGCCCGCCTCAAAGACTCTGGTTCTGGACTCTGCACTAAGAAGCACGCGGGTGACCCAGAACAGTTGGCTTCCTCCGGCCACAGTCTGGGAAAAATACTGAGTTTGTTCCCAGTCTGTTGGGATTTCTTTTTTCCCCCAGTGAAGGAAAAAGAACTTTAAGAGATCTAGATTACCATATACAAGCAGAGCATGTTTAAATTCTATTTTACTTACTTGGAAACTATAATCCAAGGTTCAGCAATGGCAAAAAAGCTAATAATCACGTCCATTACTGGCAGCTGACTGTGCACCAGACTATGTGTAAGCTACTTGATATACTTCATCTCGTTTAATCCTTATTTATCTGAATATTTCTAACCCATGCCCTATACCATACGTGCTATCATGATTCCCGTTTTTATGCTTAAGGAAACCACAGCATGTAGTTTAAGTCACTTACTCAAGAACACATAGGAGGCAGAGAAAGAAGCAGACATACAAAACCTGGGTGAAGTCAAAGCTCGTGTTAACCACTCCAAGACTGCTTCCCAGGGCAAGCGTCCCTGGCCAAAGGAGGTCCTTCTTCAGAATCCACTCCCTTCCCCATCTCTCCCACATGGTCCTTTAACTTTCAGCCGCTTGCCCAGGACAGCGTGACACAGATACTCCTGAATTTCCTGCACATACCCAGTAAATGAAGGATTTCAAGAGAAGGACCTGTAGAGATTCCTCATCTGCCTTGATCCTTATTCGTCTGCTCTCCCTTTCCTCTGTTGTTATTTTCATCAGGCTTTTTTTTTTTTTCCTGAGACTTGCTTCCACTCTGCTGAAAGATGCGATTGCTGCTCTCAGGGTTAATCATTCTGAGATCCGGGGAAGTAAATTGTAAATGTACAATTGTTAACACTGTAACATGCAACAAAGAAGCTTGGAGGCCTTCCAGTCCAAGCTGGAAGAAACTGAAGAACTGAGGCTCAGAGCAATCAAGTGACCTGTGAATGGTGACACAGACGGTCTGCGTAGGGCTTCAGCAATAAAGGCTGGGCTCTGCCACCTTAACATTCTCCCTCTCCTCTGTGAGGCCGACTGAACAATCTGAGGCTCCACCCTTCTCAAATGACCTCCACTCATTTCTGGGCTGTTAAGAAATGTCAATAAGCTTGATTTAGTGAAGCCTTGAAGTTGGCAGTTACCAAGAAGGTGCAGAACAGGAAGATTTTTTTTTTTTTTTTTTTTTTTTTGACTGCACGAGGTCTTAGCAGCAGCTCTTTCGTTGTGGCTCACGGGATCTAGTTCTCTGGCCAGGGATCAAACCCGGCCCCCTACACTGGGGGTGCAGAGTCTTAGCCACTGGCCCACAAGGGAAATCCCCAGAACATGAGGTATTTTTGCCTTGAGCCTCCGGGCCCTGGGAAAGCAAACTGGGCTGGGCTGATCCTGGGCCTGCTTCTTACTTGGCCATTGTCCAGAGCAGAAGAATACAGCAGAAAGAAAGGGCTTGTACACGAGCTATAATCCAGTTGGAGGTAAGGCTACAACCAGTGTCCTCAAGATCTTGGCTTTTCTGGCAAAGCTAGATTTCTCTCTACTCTGGCCCCTGCTGGCACAGTGACAACCTGGAGACTCATTTGGCCTGGAGCAAGACAGCCACGTAGGAGAAGCGTAAACATAAATAGAGCAAGGCAGTAAAAGGATCTTGCCCGGCTCCCTGACTCTCCCTGGCAGGTCACCCCGGAGGATCCCTGGCCCCTGGCCCCCTGGCCTTCAGCAGCAACCTGAGGCAGCTGTGTTCTCTGTGAGCCTGGATCACACCCAGGTGTTAACCAGCCAGCTCCACCTTCCACTCCCTGAGCAGGAAGGGGGGTTAAAGGTCATGCATTTGACCCCTGATTTTACAAGTAAACAAAGGACCCATTGGGCTTCCCTGGTGATTCGATGGTGAAGAATCTGCCTGCCAATGCACGAGACTCAGGTTCAATCCCTGAGTCAGGAAGATCCCCTGGAGGAGAGCATGGCAACCCACTCCAGTCTTCTTGCCTGGGAAACCCCATGGACAGAGGAGCCTGGCGGGCTGCAGTCCATGGGGTCGCAAAAGAGTCTGACATGACTGAGTGACTAGACAGCGGCAACACACGAAGGCCCTGGAGGAGGTCCGTGACCGTCGAAGGCTGTGGAGAGGGACTTCTCTGGTGCTCCAGTGGCTGAGAGGCTGTGCTCCCAATCAGGGGGCCTAGACGAGATCCCTGGTCAGGGAACTAGATCCCACACGCCGCAACTAAGACCTGGCACAGCCAAGTAAATAATAAAAACAAAAGAAATAAATATTAACAAAAACTTCCTCTAAAAAGATAGTAAAGTCATGGGGAAGTTTGTAGGGAAAAGTCCGACTAGAGACTGATGTAGACAGAGCTGCACACACGTGTACATGCACACACATACACGCAGGGCTCTGCAGTCCTAACGTGTACAAAGTTCTTTCACACAGTCAAGGCTGATAAGAGGGCTTAACCCGTTGGGCACAGGTTCTGACGATACACGCGGGCCCCCAGCCCCACAGACACGAATGCCTCTGGGCCTCTCAACATTCCTGAGACAAGCACTCTGTCCCTGTTTCCATCTTACAGATGAGAAAGGAGAGGCTCAGAAAGACTGACATTTAGCCTGTGCATCATTCTAAGTAAGACTTTTGTTTGCTGGTTTGCACATTACAGAGATAGCTTAAGCAAAAAGAGGGCTTTTATTATGAGAACATCGAGGTGTCTCACAGACCATTCCCCCCCACCCCAAGATGGGAAAACCCAGCGCCTCCCCCAGCCTGGCACCAAGACCTGGAAAGCCACCCAGAGCCCGGGACAGCAGTCTCTGCCCTCGCTCCGCGCCTGCAGGCCGCCTTCCCCGGGCCTCTGGGCGCTTCCTTCCAGGTTTCCTCACCTCTGTTTCATGACCTTCCAGCGACTCCTGCACGACTTCACGCTCAGTCGCTCAGTGGAGTCCCACTCTTTGCGACCTTGTGGACTGTAGCCCGCCAGGCTCCCTGTCCATGTGATTTCCCGGCAAGAATGCTGGAGCAGGTAGCAATTTCCTCCTCCAGGGGACCGTCCCGACCCAGAGATCAAACCCATGTCTCCTGTGGCTCCTCCATTGCAGGCAGAGACTTTACCGCTGAACCACTGGGGCAGCCCCACGGCTTCCCCACTGTCTCCTAGACCACGTGAAATCACAGTTTCCAGGGGGCGGCTGGTCAGCCCAGCTTGGATTCCAAGCCCACCCCAGGTCCTACCAAGGTAGCTGAGGAGACAGGGTCATGTTATGAAAGTGAAAAGTGAAAGTGAAAGTCGTGTCCGACTCTCTGTGACCCCATGGAGTATACAGTCCATGGAATTCTCCAGGCCAGAATACTGGAGCGGGCAGCCTTTCCCTTCTCCAGGGGATCTTCCCAGCCCAGAGATCGAACCCAGGTCTCTTGCATTGCAGGCAGATTCTTTACCAGCTGAGCTACAACAGAAACCCTATAGTAGCCAAAACATCCGACAGAAAACCCCAAACGAACTTTATGGCCAATCCAATATGGAAATGGCCATCAAAGGCCACCCCACTGGGTGGCTGATGCACAGACAGGAGCAGCGGTGAGCCGAGCAGACACCCAGCAACTTGTCCACTACAGTCACGCAGGACACACAGAGCTGAGCTCAGGCTGGAGCTCAGGACAGAATGCCTTTCCTCGGGACCACTGATCCCTCTGTCCCCAAGGCCAAGTCCAAACACACGGCTGCACACTGCACTAATCCATGGAACCCAAGGGACACCCCTGCTCTCCTGGAAGGATTTGGGTCAAGGGCCAAGATTCAATTCCAGCTCTTTCTGCACACAGATGAGGGGCGATCCCCTGATTGGCTTCTGAGGGTATTTCTGAAAGAAGACGGAGAAGCAGAGGAAGGGGAAAACCTGCTGTCAGCAGTGATGCCCCAGAATCCTGCCTGCTTCTTGCCCTCTGGTTGCCTGAGCCCTCTATTCAGAGGCTGAGCGTGGTGGCTGACCGTGGGGAGCACTGTATGGGGCCAAAGCAGGTGGAGGAAGTATCTGCAGGGAACCTCGAAATCAAAGGCCCGCTCAGAGGCAGGCAGGAAGCTAAGGTCCTGGAGCCAGAACAGGGAGGCAGGGAAGCCGACTCTGGAAGGCAGGGGTGTGGCCCAGGAAAGAACCCCGAGCAGGGGGCCAGAGAACCAGGACGCCCGCCACGCTGCTGGGCACCTCCTGCAGAGGCCGTGTGAAGCCAGCCAGAAGCACCACTGTGGACAGGGCAAAGATTCACACACACCGAAAGCGGGAACAAAGCCTGCCCGGTCTCTCTTAAGACCGTCTGGCCATGGGTATTAAAAGTCTTTAATAACAATAGAAACAACACAGGCATTTTACCCCCAGCAACTGTGGATGTTTCTCCAGTGCCTAGAAAAGAGCCTGACACCCAGAAGGGGCTCGATAAAAGACCACTGAATGAACAAGCAGATGACTGACATGCGCATAGAGATACAAGCAAGGATCTTCAATACAGCAGCAGATTAGAAAGAACTAAATGCCTGCCAATAGTCAAATAGATTACAGGATAGGCTTATGAAAGAATACAGGTATTTTAAATGATGGCATAGATGTATACCTACTGATTTGGAAGAATATTCTCTCAATATTCTGTTGGAGAAGGAAGGAAAAGATAATGCCATTTTACAGAGTGAAAAACATTTTACTTTATTAATTTTTGGCCATGCTGCACAGCTTGTGGGATCTTCGTTCCAGAACCAGGAATTGAACCTGGGCCCTCAGCAGTGAAAGTACAGTCCTAACCACAGGACCACTAGGGGCTTCCCAGAAAAACACTTCAACATATGCATAAAGAAAAGTTACTTATGCATGAAAATGATAACAATGAAAGGCCAGATTTCAGATTATTTTAATCCTCTTTTAGTTTATTTCTGTCTTCTAAGTTTTCTACCATGACCGTGTGTTACTTGTATAACTAAAAAGTAATAGGAGAAAAGAAAGTAACACATGAAAACATTTTTCATCAAAAAAGTGTGAAGTGGGGCCAAGAGGAGGATGAATACAAGCCATCAATCAACGAATGATTTCAGAGCCCTGGTTGCGTATGGTGCTGAGTGCTTTAGCAGCTAGCCGCAAGTGTTGAGCAAAATCTCTGCCTTCCAGGGGTTGACAGTGTGATGGTAGCAAGCCACAGGGGAGGGTGAGAGACCCTGCAGGCTCACGCTGAGGATACAAACAAACAAATCAATAATAAAAAAAAAAGATCAGTAAATATCATGGGGAAAAAAATGTAATGAACATACTCATACCTATTACCAACATTTAACTGTACTTAAAGTTTTGCCACATTTGGTCCCTCTATTTTTCTGTTACTGTTTTTGTCATTGATTGTTTTAAAGTACAAACATCATGACATTTCACCCTTCAGTACACCTCTAAAAACTAAAGACAGTTGCCCGCCTAGCTACAATATGATTGTCACATAGCTGCGTCCGATTCTTTGTGACCCCATGGACTGCAGCCCACAAGGCTCCTCTGTCCATGGGGACTCTCCAGGCAAGAATATTGGAGTGAGTTGCCATGTCCTTCTTCAGGGGATCTTCCCAACCCAGGGATCAAACCTGGGTCTCCTGCATTGCAGGCAGACTCTGCCATCTGAGCAACTAGAGAAGTACAGATTATCACAATCAACACACTAATAATTCCTTCATAGAACCAGATACTCTGCCCATGCTCAAACATATACGTTTGTTCCTATAATTTGTTTTAATACTGGTTTTTCAAACTAGGACCCAATCAGCATTTATACATTGCATTTGGTTGTTTTTACTTTTTTTAATTGATTATTTTAATTGGAGGCTAATTATTTTACAATATTGTGATGGTTTTTGCCATACTGTTTTTACTTTTAAGTCTCCTTTTAATGTCTGTATCTACAATCCCATTTACATCCACATCTATATCTATAGGGTCTTCCCGGGTGGTGCTAGCAGTAAGAAACATACCTGCCCATGCAGGAAACATAAGAGACTCGGGTTCAATCTCTGGGTCAGAAAGATCCCCTGGAGGAGGGCACGGCAACCCGCCCCAGTATTCTTGCCTGGAAAATCCCCTGGACAGAGGAGCCTGGAAGGCTGCAGTCCATAGGGTCACAAAGAGTCGGATACAACTGAAGCGACTTAGGACAGATGGACTGTCTCTATAGATAGATCTTCATTGTCAAAACGACCACTCCCAGAATGCCCTGGCGGTGCAGTAGTTAGGACTCAGGACTTTGACTGCCAAGGGCATAGGTTCAACCGCTGGTCAGGGAAGTGTGCTTAGTCGCTCAGTCATGTCCAGCTCTTTGCGACCCCATGGACTGAGCCCACCAGCTCCTCTATCCATGGGGATTCTCCAGGTGAGAATAGTGGAGTGGGTTGCCATGCCCTCCTCCAGGGGTCTTCCCAACCCAGGGATCGAACCCAGGTCTCCCACATTGCAGGAGGATTCTTTACCATCTGAGACACCAGGGAAGCCTAAGAATACTGGAGTGGGTAGCCTATCCCTTCTCTATGGGATCATCCCAACAGGAACTGAACCGGGGTCTCCTGCATTGCAAGCCGATTCTTTACCAGCTGAGCTACCAGGGAATAAGATCCTGCAAGGTAAGGCTTCCCAGGTGGCTCAGTGGTAATGAATCCACCTGCCAGTGCAGAAGACTTGGGTTTGATACCTTGGTCTCGAAGATCCTCTGCAGTAGGAAACGACACTCTGCTCCAGTATTCTTGCCTGAAAAAAAAAAAAAAACCCGTGGACAGAGGACGGGCCACTGTCCATGGGTTCAAAAAGAGTCAGACATGACTGAATGACGGAACGTGCGCACCAGCTTCAAGGCTCAGCCAAAAGAAGTGATTGCTTGAAAAAGTCACGTACCCAGTACAACTACACTTTTGGTGACACAGTTGGTAAAGAATCCACCTGCCAATGCAGGAGATGCAAAAGACTCAGGTTTGATCCCTGGGTCAGGAAGATCCCCTAGAGTAGGAAATGGCAACCCACTCCAGTATTCTTGCCTGGAAAATTCCACGGACCAAGCAGCCTGGCAGGCTACAGTCCATGAGGTCCCAAAGAGACTGACATGATCCTGTTAGTGGGTAGCAAACCCTGTTGCCTCCTATCCACTAGTAAGAGGTGACTATTGTTTAGTCGTTAAATCATGTCCCTCTCTTTGTGACCTCATGGACTATAGCCCAAAAAGCTCCTCTGTCCGTGGAATTCTCCAAGCAAGAATGCTGACGTGGGTAACCATTTCCTTCTCCAGGGGATCTTCATGACCCAGGGATCCAACTCACATCTCCTGCATTAGCAGGTGGATTCTTTACAACTGAGCCACCACAAGCCCAAGAGGCGACTGACTAAAGGTGAAATCACTGGCCTTGGAAAAAAAAAAACAACAACACTATACCCTGTATGTGAATCAGCTCCACCTGAGAACCACTGACACTCTCTCCCTCACCGTTCTTGGATAGTTCAAAGAGGGAGGCGGGTTTAATGGAAGAACAGAGGTAGAAATGCCTCAATACTTGCTCCCTAACTATGGAGTAATGTGGCCTTGGGCAAATCATCTCTTTGAACCTCAGTTTCTTTTTCTTTTTTTACTTTTTGGCAGCACTGCACAGCATGTTGGATCTTAGTTCCCAGACTAGGAATTGAATCCAAACCCCCTGCCCTGGAAACATGGAGTCTTAACCACTGGACTGCCAAGGAAACCCCAAGCCTCAGCTTCTTTACCTGTAGAATGAAGATAGTAACCACTTGGGGGGAGGGGGGGTTGCTGTGAGGGTAAAATGAATTAACTTACTCAGCATGGCCGTCACAGGGCTTGAACTTCCTACAAAGCCCAGAGCAGATACTGGTGTCTGATTGCCAAACTCACTTCCCCTTCTTCCTGGGGACATGGCCACAGAACATTTCCCAGGCTCTTGTAGATGCGGCCGTATGATCAAGATCTGACAATGGAATGTGAGAAAAAGTGTTCTGTGCTTGCCTCTCCAGGCTCAGCCCATAAAACCTTCTATGTGTCCAGCCCCAGGGCAGCCTTGATCCCTTGCAACTGGCAAAATCTATGTATCTGGATCCCTGAATGATGACGTGAGGTCCTTGCTGCCAGTGAGGAACATCTAATTTGGACTCTATACACGCAAGATATCAACCTTTAGAGTGTTAACCAGTGTGCTTGAAAAAGTCACGTACCCAGTACAACTACACTTTTGGTGACACAGTTGGTAAAGAATCCACCTGCCAATGCAGGAGATGCAAAAGACTCAGGTTTGATCCCTGGGTCAGGAAGATCCCCTAGAGTAGGAAATGGCAACCCACTCCAGTATTCTTGCCTGGAAAATTCCACGGACCAAGCAGCCTGGCAGGCTACAGTCCATGAGGTCCCAAAGAGACTGACATGATCCTGTTAGTGGGTAGCAAACCCTGTTGCCTCCTATCCACTAGTAAGAGGTGACTATTGTTTAGTCGTTAAATCATGTCCCTCTCTTTGTGACCTCATGGACTATAGCCCAAAAAGCTCCTCTGTCCGTGGAATTCTCCAAGCAAGAATGCTGACGTGGGTAACCATTTCCTTCTCCAGGGGATCTTCATGACCCAGGGATCCAACTCACATCTCCTGCATTAGCAGGTGGATTCTTTACAACTGAGCCACCACAAGCCCAAGAGGCGACTGACTAAAGGTGAAATCACTGGCCTTGGAAAAAAAAAAACAACAACACTATACCCTGTATGTGAATCAGCTCCACCTGAGAACCACTGACACTCTCTCCCTCACCGTTCTTGGATAGTTCAAAGAGGGAGGCGGGTTTAATGGAAGAACAGAGGTAGAAATGCCTCAATACTTGCTCCCTAACTATGGAGTAATGTGGCCTTGGGCAAATCATCTCTTTGAACCTCAGTTTCTTTTTCTTTTTTTACTTTTTGGCAGCACTGCACAGCATGTTGGATCTTAGTTCCCAGACTAGGAATTGAATCCAAACCCCCTGCCCTGGAAACATGGAGTCTTAACCACTGGACTGCCAAGGAAACCCCAAGCCTCAGCTTCTTTACCTGTAGAATGAAGATAGTAACCACTTGGGGGGAGGGGGGGTTGCTGTGAGGGTAAAATGAATTAACTTACTCAGCATGGCCGTCACAGGGCTTGAACTTCCTACAAAGCCCAGAGCAGATACTGGTGTCTGATTGCCAAACTCACTTCCCCTTCTTCCTGGGGACATGGCCACAGAACATTTCCCAGGCTCTTGTAGATGCGGCCGTATGATCAAGATCTGACAATGGAATGTGAGAAAAAGTGTTCTGTGCTTGCCTCCTCCAGGCTCAGCCCATAAAACCTTCTATGTGTCCAGCCCCAGGGCAGCCTTGATCCCTTGCAACTGGCAAAATCTATGTATCTGGATCCCTGAATGATGACGTGAGGTCCTTGCTGCCAGTGAGGAACATCTAATTTGGACTCTATACACGCAAGATATCAACCTTTAGAGTGTTAACCAGTGTGGTTTTCGGGTTTATCTTTTACAGCAGCTAGCACTGCATGACGGAGAAGGCAATGGCACCCACTCCAGTACTCTTGCCTGGAAAAGCCCATGGGCGGAGGAGCCTGGTAGGCTGCAGTCCATGGGGTCGCGAAGAGTCGGACACGACTGAAGCGACTTAGCAGCTGCAGCAGTAGCAGCTTTGCATGAATCAAAGGTCAAGGCTCGGGGACTTCCCTGGGCAGTCCAGTGGCTAACATCCTGCATTCCCAATGCAGGGAGCCTGGGTTCGATCCCTGATCAGGGAACTAGATCCCACATGCCGAAACCAGGAATTAGCAAGTTGCGACTGAAGATCCTGTATGCTGCAACTAACACCCAGCACCGCCAAATACATACATGAATTTTAAAAAAAAAAAAAAAAGCTCAGTGCTAAAGATGAAGCCGTTACTTAGAGGGAAAACCTACACAGGTTTGATTTGAACGACGGTGGCTTTTGAAACAGCAAATAAGGAAGAACACAACTGTTAGGGAGGACATTTAAATTTGCATATTGTACTCCATCAAACTGACGACACCATTTTCCCCACGATTTTAACATCTCTGAAACAGTGTCCTATGTGGTAATGGACGGCATCTCAAATCACAAGCATCCGGGAGATGGCGGCGATGGAGCGCGCACGCAGGAACTTGGTCAAGGTCTGCATCTGTCATCCTCGTCCTTAAGCTTTAGGCGGCATCAGCACTGAGGGTGTTGGTTTCATCTCCAATGACAACGTCTTCAAAAAGATTTATGCTGATTTGGCACTGAAATGAAAAGTTATTGTGTTTTCTAAAAAGCAAGGAAACAGCAGCTTGATACACGATAAAAATCTATGACTGCATAAGACTTAAAAGAGCTCTTTCAATATGCACGAAATGGAAATCCTAAGTGATAAGAAAGCTTTATGCCATGATTTTGTATTTCTTAGAAATCCGTTAGTAATGGTGTGGGTTATAATTGACGGGTGCTTTGGCTCAGATGGTAAAGAACCTGCCTGCAACGAAGAAGACCTGGGTTCGATCCCTGGGTCAGGAAGAACCCCTGGAGTAGAAAATGGCAACCCACTCCTGTTTTCTGGCCTGGAGAATTCCATAGACAGAGGAGCCTGGCAGGCTACAGTTCACGGAGTCACAAAGAATCAGACGCAGCTGAGCGAATAACGCTTAGATTTGGTGACACGGTCAATACGCCACTACATCAATTTTTCAGCCAAGGAAGGCATCCAGTGTAAATGGTTGGTGATAATATAACAGCTTGCCCTTGCCAAGAGGCAAACATGTGCCACGTTTTCTCCTTTAATCTTCAGAATGACATGGTGAAGTGGTTACTGTTATACGTGATTGCAAGTCATCCTAAGTGCTGTCTGGGAAAGGAGCAGGGTGCTCAGTCGTTAAACTATGTTTAACGACTAAACATAGTTCAGATTGGGTGGAGGTGGGGAGGGGGGCCTCCCTGAGGAATCAGAGAAGCCTGAAACACAGCACTCGGTGGCACGTGCTGCGTGTTTACCCTGCAGCAGGTATGATGCAAGGCTATCGTTTTGACACTTCCCTGGTGGGCCTGTGGTTAAGCCTCTGCGCTCCCCATGCAGGGGAGCCAGGTTCAAGTCCTGCTCAGAGAATTAGATAGTTCACTTGTCGCAGTGAGAGTTCCCGAGTGCCACAAACAGAGATCTGGAGCAGCCAAATAAATAAAAATAAATTAAAAACAGAGTTTATCTCCAGGCTTTCTATTTTGTTCCATTGATCTATATTTCTGTCTTTGTGCCAGAACCATACTGTCTTAATGACTGTGGCTTTGTAGTAGAGCCTGAAGTCAGGCAAGTTAATTCCTCCAGTTCCATTCTTCTTTCTCAAGATTGCTTTTGCTATTCGAGGTTTTTTGTATTTCCATACAAATCTTGAGATTATTTGTTCTAGTTCTGTGAAAAATACCGCTGGTAGCTTGATAGGGATTGCATTGAATCTGTAGATTACTTTGGGTAGTATACTCATTTTCACTATATTGGTTCTTCCAATCCATGAACATGGTATATTTCTCCATCTATTAGTGTCCTCTTTGATTTCTTTCATCAGTGTTTTATAAAAATGGGCCAAAGAACTAACTAGGCATTTCTCCAAAGAAGATATACGGATGGCTAACAAACACATGAAAAGATGCTCAACATCATTCATTATCAGAGAAATGTAAATCAAGACCACAATGAGGTACCATTTCACACCAGTCAAAAAGGCTGCAATCCAAAAGTCTACAAGCAATAAATGCTGGAGAGGATGTGGAGAAAAGGAAACCCTTTTACACTGTTGGTGGGAATGCAAACTAGTACAGCCACTATGGAAAACAGTGTGGAGATTTCTTTAAAAATTGCAAATAGAACTGCCTTATGACCCAGCAATCCCAGTGCTGGGCATACACACCGAGGAAACCAGAATTGAAAGAGACACATGTACCCCAGTGTTCATTGCAGCATTGTTTATAATTGCCAGGACATGGAAACAACCTAGATGTCCATCAGCAGATGAATGGATAAGAAAGCTGTGGTACATATACACAATGGAGTATTACTCAGCCCTTAAAAACAACAAATTTGACTCAGTTCTAATGAGATGGATGAAACTGGAGCCAATCATACAGAGTGAAGTAAGCCAGAAAGAAAAACACCAATACAGTATACTGACACATATATGTGGAATTTAGAAAGATAGTAATGATGACCCTGTAGGTGAGACAACATAAGAGACACAGAGGTATAGAACAGACTTTTGGCCTCTGAGGGAGAGGGAGAGGGTGGGATGATTTGAGAGAATGGCACTGAAACATGTATATTATCATATAAGAAATGAAGCGCCAGTCTATGTTCAATACAGGATACAGGATGCTTGGGGCTGGTGTACGGGATGATCCGAGGAGATGGTGTGGAGTGGGAGGTGGGAGGGGGCTTTGGCATTGGGAGATTGTGTACACCTGTGGCTGATTCATGTCAATGTATGGCAAAACCAATACAGTATTGTAAAGTAGAATAAAGTATTTTTTAAAAATAAATAAAATGAGATAAAATTGTAATTAACCCTAAAAAAAAAAAAAAGGATTTATTGGGTTAACTCCCTCAGTTCTCACAAAAAGCCTAAGAGTATTACTTTCAGCTCCATTTCACAGATGAGGCAATCAAGGCAGGGATAGAGAAGTGAAGCGATTTGCTCGTAACTGCTGCTGTTGTCGCTTCAGTCTTTGTGACCCCATGGACTGTAACCCAGCAGGCTCCTGTGTCCATAGGATCACCCAGGCAAGAACGCAGAAGTGGGTTGCCGTGCCCTCCTCCAGGGGATCTTCCCCATCCAGGGATTGAACCCACATCTCTTATGTCTCCTGCACTGGCAGGCAGATTCTAAACCTGGGACTTGAACCCCCAGGGCAGTGTGGCTCCAGAGCCCTCGCATCTTACCACTTTCTTACCCTTTCTAGTGACTGAAGCAAAGAAGTCATCTCCATCTTACCAAGAAGGGTGGCAGTAAGTGACCTGCTTACATGCACAAGCTTTGGAGCCACGGTCCCTGAGTTCAAAGCCAGGCTTTACAACTGACCAGCAAGGCATCTGACCTCCCTAAGCCTTGATTTCTTCATCTGTTGTGAAGGTTTAATGAGTTAAGACGCATACAGTGCTTGGATCGGAACCAGAATACAGTCAGCCCTCAAAAAACATTCCATAGGGATTTCCCTGGTAGTCCAGTGGCTGAGACTCCACGTTCCCAAGGCGGGGCGTGGGTTCGATCCCTGGCCAGGGAACTAGACCCCGCATGCCGCAACTAAGAACAGCCCAGACACACAATTGTTAATTACCTATTACTTCATAAAATGCTCCCAGTAACTCAGAGAACACTGAGCCTCAGAGGTTTAGCAATTTATCAAAATCCACCCTTTTCAAGAAAGGAATCAGGATTCCAACCCAAGTTTCTCCACTCAGAAGCCCTTGCTCTCTGCATTACCCCACGGACATGCCAGGATGAGCAGCGGTTTAGACCTTCATCCTGAAGGTTTCCAGGAAAGGAGGTTCCCACTCCCAGTGTGACGCCTCGTGGTTAGTATCTCAGATCCCTCTCAATAGTGAGGTTCTGTTGCCAATCTGGATTTCATCTGTTTCATTCTAAGGTCGTTTCCGCTTTGAGAAGGAGAGAAGGTGGAGACTCACCGGCTGGTTTCTTTCTTTTGCAGCTGTCATACACTGTACCTCACATTTCCTTGCCCACGGAGAGAAAGCAGGGAAGGTTTAGACTCCGGCATGAAATAGGTGCTCAGAAGAAAACCGTGTTGTGTGGGGAACAGATGGATGGTGTCAGAGGTGGGGGGGGGCAGGCGTGGGAGT
>SJYC01117355.1:0-21728 GCA_006408675.1 Madoqua kirkii
TGGCATTCTGTTAAAGTGGAAGAAGGAATTAAGTCCTTCCGCACACATACACATTCACACGCCCAGCGTAAAACTGGGAAACTGGAGCTTAGACAGGCTAGACTTCTGCCCTTCACTGGCTAAGTGACCTTGACGTTCCCTGAGCCTCTGCCTTCTCTTCTGTGAACTGGGAAGAAAACTCAAGTGACCTGATTGGGTGCGGGGAAAATGGCAAGTGAGCCCGCCTCCTGCCCCAAGCTTTAACCCACCCTCCACACTCTGACCAGACCTGAGTGGCCCTTCTCCCAGCTCCCCCCATGTACACTCCAGCCCCTCCCACATGTACACCACAGCTCCCCAGCCCTGATGTAGACTCATTAACTGTTACAGACATAGTGTTGGTCACTCAGTCGTGTCCGACCCTTTGTGACCCCATGGACGGTAGCCCACCGGGCTCTTCTGTCCGTGGAACTATCCAGGCAGAATACCAGAATGGGTTGCTGTTCTCTTCTCCAGAGGCTCTTCTTGACCCAGGGATTGAACCCTGGTCTCCTGCTTTGCAAGCAGATCCTTTACTGTCTGAGCTACAGAGAAGTTCCCAAAGCTTTGGAGATCCTTGGCATGGGGGATAACCTGGGTAGAGCTACAAGAACTACTTATTTTGAAGGAGGAACAGGTCAGGCTTGGTGTCTGAAGTAAGAGTAGTCGTGGTCACGCAGTCGCTCAGTCTTTGGGGCCGCATGTCCCAGGCAAGAATACCGGAGTGGGTTGCCATTCCCTTCTCTAGGGGATCTTCCTGGCCCCGGGGTTGAACCTGGGTCTCCTGCATTGCAGGCAGACTCTTTACCATCTGAGCCACCAAGGAAGCTGTTGTGAAGTGCAGTGAAGTCGCTCAGTCGTGTCCGACTCTCTGCAACCCCGTGGACTGTAGCCCACCAAGCTCCTCTGTCCATGGGACTCTCCAGGCAAGAGTACTGGAGTGGGTTGCCATTTCCTTCTTAGCTATTAACTATTACTGTCATTTAGGCTCAACCCGTGAATGAGAATGTGGAACCAAGACAGCCAGCCCACAGTCAGCTGGCAGTGCCAGCCACCACCCTGCCTCTCAATGCAAAGCACTTTGAAGAGCAGGTCCAATGTGACAGGTGTCAACCTATGCATCGTAAGAGAAAGCACAGCTGTCTTTGAGCATCAGCCCACCAGCTCCCTGCTACTCCCGGGTTACTGGCCCCAGACCCCCACCCACCCTGCCCATTCCTCTGTAGGCATCATTTTAGTAGAAGTCTTAAAGAATCACTGCTCTCCAGTCCTGACAGCTCTTCCTCTCTCTCTCTGTCACTGACACTACAGGCTTTCGCCTCTAAGCCCTTACGGGGCATGGAGAGAAGTGAAAACATGTAGAAGTCCCAAGGCTGTCTTAGTCTATGAGCTTTGCCACTAAGCTGGCTTGTAAATCTCAGAGAAGTAACTTCTTTTCTCTAAACCGTTGGTTTCTGATCTGCAAAGACAGGAAACCAACATCCATTCATGGCTACCAGGTGTTTAGGCTCACGTTCGTATTGTTAACTTGTTTGATCTGCAAAATGAAAGGGTTGGACTATGTAATTTCTGAATTGCTTCTGGGAAATGTTTCAGAAGTTGCTTTCAAAACCACTGCAGCTCTCAGTCCGGGGAAGGTGCTGTGACCTCGCAGAGAGAGCACAGGGCACACACAGGCTGGCCTGGGTTTAAACCTCTGGTCTGTCCTTTCTCAGCTATGCTGACACTGAGCAACTCAAGCAGGCCCTCCGCACCTCAGTTTCCTCATCCACAAAATGGGAATGAAAAGGTTCCCTCCTAGGGCTGCCTGGAGGGTAAAATGAGATGGAGGAGAGAGTGGGAGTGAGCACTGCACTTCGGACACAATGGGGTTGCAAAGAGTCAGGCGCTGCTGAGCGCGCGCGCGCACACAAACACACACACACACACACACACACACACACACACACACACAGGATGCAGAGTGGGTTCCTGCCTGCTTGCGGAACTACCTCGAGATTTGAGGATATCTTTATGCAAAACATTTCTGCTAACCCCCGAAGGTTTGTGCTTGGGTTTGGTTTGTGAGAAGGAAGCAGAAAGTTGCATCTGGTGGTCTGAAAGAATGCTGATGACAGAGGTTTCATTTCTGCAGCCTGTGCCCGGGCCAGCGCCAGAAGGCCACTGCCGCAGACCTGAGCCAAGTCGGCCTCTCCCTGGAGACCCTGCTGCCCAAGAACAAATATACTTCTTGCCACACAAAAAATTATTTCCATTTTAAAAGTTCCCCTCCACTGTGCTGGGTGCAGTCCGGGATCTGGGTCGCTTTCTCTGAGGGGCCCTCCTGACTCCCCTCCTCCAGGTATAGTTCTAGCCCCTCTTCCCACCTCTGGCCACTTGCTGTTCGCCCTTCTGCTCTGCTCTTCTCCACAGCATTGATCACCACACAGCAAACACACCCACACTCACAGTCGCCCTGTAAGCACTGCGGGGATTAGGGCTTGTGGGCAACGTGTTCACTGGAGGGTTTCCACTGCTGGGAACAGACCCTGCACTGGCAGGCACTAAGCAAGACGTGCTAGGAGAAAGAATCCGAACCCGAGTTAAAGTCAAGCTGGCAGTTATGGCCAGATAACAATAAAACCCTCTCCAGGGTTCTTGCCTAGAAAATCCCATGGACAGAACAGCCTGGTGGGCTATAGTCCCTAGGGTCGCAAAGAGTCAGACATGACTGAAGTGACTTAGCAAAAATAAAATATCACACGAGCCCCTCACTTCCCCACTTGCAAAGCCCTCTCACAGTATCTGTTTGATCCTGTTCATCTGATCTGCATATTCTAGGTGAGGGATCTCAGCGTAGACAAGATGGGTCTCTGGAAGACAAAGCAAGCTCTCCTGGTCTCCTGGCCTTGAACGAGTCACTTCCCTTCTCTAAGCTCGTTTTTCCTTATGGGTGAAAATGACAAGACGTGAATGGGTTCTTTCTGGGGCTTAGACTTTTAAATTCTTAAATCCTATGACCTGACTGTTAAGCTTTTAAAAGATGCTACCCATAAACCATAATTGCAGAATCAGAACAAGTTGATGTGTCTGTCCATCTGTTTCCATTTCCAGTCTTCTTCCAGACCTCACACCATGGGGGGACGCTCCAGGTGGGTCTGCTGAGACCAACAGAAGCAGGCAGCAAATTCTGTACAATGAGTCTGGTCATTATTTGTGTTATACGGTCAAGGCAATTCATTTAGTTTAAAAAGAAATGACTGTGTAATTGGCTGGCTTTGCACTAGTCTCCTAACTCAATCATCTCCAGGCTCTCCTCTCCAAACCACCTCACATGGATTGCAGCCCTCCAGGCTCCTCTGTTCATGGAATTTTCTGGGCAAGAATACTGGGTTGCCATTTCCTCCTCAAGGGATCTTGCCAATCCAGGGATTGAATCTGTGTCTCCTGCGTCTGCTGCCCTGCAGGGCCCCCAGGGAAGACCATCTTACATGCTGCTTGGAGACTATATGAACAAACCTTGCTTTCAGAAAATCAGAAACCTTCAGTGCCTCCCTGCTACCTATAGCACACACATAGAGGAGTTAGTCTACCACTTGAGACCCTCCTCAGTCTCATCCTGACCCTTTCAAACAGACCTCTCCACCCCACCCTGCTTCACTGCACAAGAATTCTCTGCTTCAATCAATTCAATTCATTCATTCATTCAATAACTATGTTTTACATTCCTACTATGTGTCTGGTACTCACAACTCTAGGTGCTGCTGTGCTGAACAAGAATACATTGTAGAAAGACAGGTAAAGGGGACAAGAGACAAGTAAACAAGTTAACAAGAGTATTACTGATGCTTTGATAACAATAGAGCCAACAAGGCAGGATGCAGTGATAGAAAGGCGGTGGGACTCCCTTCCACCCTGTCGTCAGGAAGGTCTCCCTGTGGGGCCACATTTAGGGAAGGTTTGAGGGACATGGAACAACAGACTGGCTCCAAATAGGAAAAGGAGTATGTCAAGGCTGTATATTGTCACCCTGCTTATTGAACGTCTATGCAGAGCACATCATGAGAAACAATGGCCTGGAAGAAGCACAAGCTGGAATCAAGATTGCTGGGAGAAATATCAACAACCTCAGATATGCAGATGACATCACCTTTATGGCAGAAAGTGAAGAGGAAGTAAGAGCCTTTTGATGAAAGTGAAAGAGGAGAGTGAAAACGTTGGCTTAGAGCTCAACATTCAGAAAACGAACATCATGGCTTCTGGGAAATAGATGAGGAAACAGTGGAAACAGTGTCAGACTTTATTTTTCTGGGCTCCAAAATCACTGCAGATGGTGACTGCAGCCATGAAATTAAAAGACACTTAATCCTTGGAAGGAAAATTATGACCAACCTAGATAGCATATTGAAAAGCAGAGATATTACTTTGCCAACAAAGGTCCGTCTAGTCAAGGTTACGGTTTTTCTTGTGGTCATGTATGGATGTGAGAGTTGGACTGTGAAGAAAGCTGAGCACTGAAGAATTGATGCTTTTGAACTGTGGTGTTGGAGAAGACTCTTGAGAGTCCCTTGGACTGCAAGGAGATCCGACCAGTCCATTCTAAAGGAGATCAGTCCTGGGTGTTCATTGGAAGGACTGATGCTGAAACTGAAACTCCAATACTTTGGCCACTTCATGTGAAGAGTTGACTCATTGGAAAAGACTCTGATGCTGGGAGGGATTGGGGGCAGGAGGAGAAGGGGACGACAGAGGATGAGATGGCTGGATGGCATCACTGACTCAATGGACGTGAGTTTGAGTGAACTCTTAGAGTTGGTGATGGACAGGGAGGCCTGGTGTGTTGCAGTTCATGGGGTGGAAAAGAGTTGGACATGACTGAGCGACTGAACTGAACTGAACTGAGGGAGAAGAAAAGGACAGCCACGTGGAGACCTGTGAAGATTGTTCCAGGCAAAAGTGAGAACAAGTGCAAAGGCCCTACAGATGGCAACAAACTTTACATGTGCTCGGAGTGGAACAAAGGCCAGTGTGGCTAAAGTAACGTGAGGCCAGGAGGAGGTTAGTAGCAGATGAGGTCAGAGAGGGAGGCAGGGGCCCTTTCACCCAGAGCCTGGTGAGACCTTTGGATTTTATTCTGAGTGTATGGGAAGCTGCTAGAAGATGTTCATAGGAGAATGGCATGATTGCCGCATGACCAACTGTCGTGTGGAGTGCGGGTTGTGGACAGTCCAAGAGAAGAAGCAAGGGGACCAGCTCAGAGGCTTCAGAAAAGTCAAGGTGAGGGGTGATGCAGCCTGAGCCAGGGCGAGGCAGTGCAGATGGAGCGAAGTCACGGGACCACAGACGTTTCTGGATGTAGAGCTAACACCATCCATCTAACCCATCTAGTGACAGATTCATCAGAGGGGACACTGGACTCTCTAGGTGGTGCTAGAGGTAAAGAGCCTGCCTGTCAATGCAGGAGACACAAGAGATGAGGATGGGGTTCGGTCCCTGGGTCAGAGGATCCTCTGGAGGCGGGCATGGCAACCCACTCCAGCATTCTTGCCTGGAGAATCCCCATGGACAGAGGAGCCTGGCGGGCTACAGTCCATAGGGCCACAGGGAGTCGGACACGACTGAAACGACTTAGCCTGCAGGGTAGCAGAGACAGGAGGGGCCAGCGTATTAGACTCGTGCCTCCCCAGCAAGACTGCGCGCATCCCCTTCACTTTCTCTCCACCGCCACTCTCTGCTCTCTCCTCACCACCTCTGAGACCACCACGCCCACGTGCCACTGACGCCCCACTATTTCAATGGCACCCTCCTTTTCTGCTTTCTTCAGTCCCAGGACTGTTTCGTCACTAGATCTCGGGTTCCATGTGTGTGTGGGTGTGGGTGTGTGTGTGTGTGTGGGTGTGTGTGTGTCTGTCAGTAGAAGCTGAGATAAACTCCTCTTCTGATAGCTGTGTCCTCCTGCCCCTATGAGGAGACTGGCTTCAAGGGTAGGGTGGGCACACCAGCAAAACTGGAGCACAGACTATGCCACTAGCTACAAGCGCAGCCCTTCACTGGCGGCATCCGTCAGGGAAGTTACTGACTTCTCTGAGCCTCAGCTACATAGCTCGAGGGAAAAAAGAGAGAGAGAGGGTGGAGGTGTGGCTGAATAAATAATGCATGTGAAGTGCTCACTAGCTACCATGCCTGGCAGAGAGTAAGCCTTCCGTAAGTCATAGCTGTGGCTATTATTTGCAAGGCACTCATGCTACTGGTGGCTACGACTTTGGCCAAGTTTCTTCCCCTCTTTGAGTCTCAGTTTATGCATCTGTAAAATGGGATGCAGACAGATGCGGCTCTAAGATTCTTGGTGCCTCTATTTGGAAACACTTTAGAATCCACTTGAAGTAACGTTGTCCAAAACCCATGGTACGTGGTTTATTCTTCATAATGTTGCACCGCCCTCTATTGGAGGTACTCTGCCAGCATACTTACTGGAACCTGAAATCAGCAGATACTTAAACAGAAACCCAGAACTCCTTCACCTTTATTCTGACAATTCCCTCTTCTTAAGGAAGATCTCTTTCCCTATTGCTATGGATTATTTTTAAAACAACAAAAAATGGTTTCTCTGAATTTTTAAATTCTGTCCCTGTTCTCTTCCATTTTTAGAACTTTGTAAAAATTTTAGAGTTTTTTTTAAAATGTGTCTATTTTAAGGTAATCCCAGAGTTACAAAAAAGTTGGAAGGATAACACAAGAAATACACTATATCCTCACCCAGATTCCCTAGATATTTACAACGGATCACATTTGTCTTATTATTTTCTCTTTCTCTGCACATACACACACATGTACACACACACACACACACACATATATAAAACATATATATTTTTTCTGAGTCATTTGAGAGTAAACTACAGACAAGATAAGCCCTTTTATCCCCAAATATTTTATTGATGATCATGTGATAGTATAAAATCTTCAGACTTTGTTCAGATTCCTCATTATCTCAACAGTTTCCTTAGAGCAGAACAAAATTTTGCCTCCCATTTTACCTTTGGCTGCGCTGCCTATAATTTTATTTGCTCTGGAATCGTTTCAAATTTTCTTCCTCTCTCAAGACACTGACATTTTTGAAGACCACAGGCCAGGTATTTTGTAGAATATTCTTCTATTTGGTTCTGTCAAATGTTTCCTAACAATTAAATTCAGGTTACGCATTTTTGGCAATAACATCACGAAAGTTCGGGGTAGTTTTGAGTTTTAAAAACAAAAAATCAATACATTTAGGAAGGATATGCAATAATGATATATTAGAAATTGTTATAATTGTTATTTATTTGTTTATGTGCATAAACAATCACTTGAGCTCCTTTTAAAAGCACCAAGCCCCACCCCTAGACATTTTTATTATATTGGGGTATTGCTTGCATACTATAGAAGTTTTTAAAAAACTCTTTAGGTGCTTCTAATGGGGAATCGGGACTGAGTCATTGATTTCTACTCTGCTAACTCAAAAAAGAATATTAGACATATTACAGAGATCCGTATAAATACTATAAGATAAGATAGATTGAAAGAAGGGAAGGACTCTCAGCAGGAGAAGGATCCACATGAAGTCTCACGGGCTCACTGTGAATGGCCTATAAATTTCATCCAACAAACAACATGAAGATAATGAAGTAACTTTACAGACTGAGACCCATATATATATATATATATTTTTTTTTTTTTTTGGCCATTGCAAGGCAGGTGGAATCCAGTTCCCCTATGCAAGGATCAGATGGCAGCCCCGGCCTTGGAAGGGCACAGTCTTAACCCCTGGACCACTAGAGGAGTCCTGAGTGAGAGCCAGCTTTTAAATGCTGTATAGAAGGGTTCCCTGGTGGTCCAGTGGTTCAGAATCTGCCTTGCAACACAAGGGATACTGGTTCAATCCAACGCCCTGGAGCCACTGGGTCCACGTGCCACCACTGCTGAAGCCCGAATGCCTGGATCCTGTGCTCTGCAACGTGGAGCCCCTGCAACGCGGAGCCCCTGCAATGCAGAGCCCACACAGGGCAGTGGAGAGTGGCCCCCCGTCGCCACACTGGAGCAAGCTCGTGCACAGCAGCAGAGACCCGCCACAGCCAGAGCTCCACTAATTAATCAATCCTCTTTAAAGATTATATATACAAGATAAAGCTACACTTATGTCTAGAAAAAGAAATTGAAGAAATAGACTAAAAAAACGACGTGTCAGTGGTTGCGTTTGAATGGTGACGTCATGGGTGATCTTAATTTTTCCCACACTTTTATTTTCAATATTTCCTTTAAATAATCTGAGGTGTTTTTAGTAATTACATTGTTTTCAAAATATCAATATATAATCATTAAAATAATTTTCACTTGCATAAGCACTTAATTTGCAAAGCTCACATTATTTCATGATAGTAATATGCAATAAGCAAATGACAACGATTTATTGAATGCTTACTATGTGTCAAGTACTATACTATAAGCTTTACATACATTCTCTTTAAACACTAACAGCTACTCTTTGAAGTTAATACTATCATGAACTTCATTTTATCAGCTGAAGAAACAGACTCAGAAAAGGCAGTTGATTTGCCCAGGCTCAAATAGCTTCTAGGTATCAGCAAGGACTTTGCTCTAAACCTCTAGCATCTAACCACTGAGTACACCATGGTCTAATTGCTAGGAAAAACAGGCGCTCTTATGCAAACTCCACTAAATTTAGTTATTTTGCACGTCATTTGTTAAAGATTGCTTTCCATATCGGATGAATGTTTAATATGAAAGATGCTTCGGTCTGCTTTGGTTAGTGGCTTAGAAAATGAGACGAAAACTCTTGCTATTGCTTTGGTTAGTAGCTTCCCACCAACAGGCAAGCACTGGCTATTTTTCTAAAAAAGCAACGTCACAAAATATTGAGCAAATTACAGTATTGCCAGGCAATATTCAGTCATTTTGTTCACAAGGATTTTAAACATGATGCAGCATTTTAAAACATTACCAGAACAGAGTCATTCTTCATTCAAAAGACACTCAAAGTATGTCTTTAATTCTTTTCCCATGTATCAAGACCAGAAATTTTTTACTGAGCTCCGTCCAGAAGGTTTAGTAGTAGATAAAATTTAAAAGTCTGGTTTGGTTTAGTGTAGTTGAGTTTTAACCACTTTTGTTTTTAAGAAAAAGAACTGGAAAAATATGAGAGCTGTCCACTATGAGTTACAGTCAGGAGGTCTGGGTTTTGGTCGTCACTTCCCTTCTCTGGGCTCTTATTTCCTTATTTATAAAATGAAGGGAGTGGACCAGACAATCTCGAAGGAACGTCTCAGCTCAAAAACTCATGATTTTACAATTGGAGTGTCCTGCCTTGCTCTGTGCTACCTGAATCTAAGGAACAGCAAATGCGGCAGCCCTCTCCTAGCACTGAGATGGACAACAGAAGAGAAGGGATGGAGGCAGTTTTCTCCCTGTCAACTGTCCATCCACTGAGGCTGCTCTCAGCTCTGGCCCCAGAAAGAAAAGAAAAGCAGGAAATGAGACTTCCCTGGCAGTCCAATGGTTCAGACTCCCCACATCCACTGCAGAGGGCACAGGTTCAATCCCTGGTCAGGGAACTAAGATCCCCACATCCAATACACCAGGCAACCAAAAAAAAAAAAAGGAAAGAAAAGAAAAACTAGGAAAGGAAGCAGAATAACTGAATTTTAAGAAGTAAGAGGGTTGGAGGAAGGAGAAAGTGGAGGAGCAGAAAGAAAGTGAAGGGAAACGATGTCCCTTTTTGTTAAGGATTTTCATATATTTAAACATCCCAATACTTTATAAGCAAATCAAATTTCATATAATATATTCTGGTATTCCAAATCATAGTAAGTTTATATCTATAAAGAACACTTTAAAAATACTGCATTTATTTAAACAATAGCTAGAAGGCAAAAAAAAGAGAAAAGTACTGCATTTATTTAAAATCCTCCCATTTTCATTAAAAGAAAATTTTTTATTCCCATCACTTCTAGTTTCTAGAGCTTCCTGTCCAAAATGGTAGCTGCTAGTTCCACAAGGCTATTTAAAACTAAATTTAGATTAATTAAAATGAAATAAAATGTAGAAGTTAGCTCTTTAGCTGCTGTACTAACCACTTACCAAGTGTTCAATAGCCACAAAGGGCTAGTAGCTATTGTACTGGACAGTGCAAACTTAGAACATTTCAATTACGGAAGAAAGTTCTACTGGACACCACTATTCTTGAGAGTTTGATTAAAGGGAAATGGAGGGACTTCCCTTGTGGTCCAGTGATTAACGCTGCTCCCAACTCAGGGTTTCTAGGTTCGATCCCTGGTCAGGAAACTAGATCCCTCATGCCACAACTAAGACCCAAAATACTTAAGTAAATAAATATTTTTAAAAAGAAGGGGAGAATGGAGTTCAGAACATGTGAGGGAAGATTGGAGAAGGCAATGGCACCCCACTCCAGTACTCTTGCTTGGAAAATCCCATGGACGGGGAGCCTGGTGGGCAACCATCTATAGGGTCCCACAGGGTCAGACATGACAGCGCCTTCATTTTCGCTTTTCACTTTCATGCATTGGAGAAGGAAATGGCAACCCACTCCAGTGTTTTTGCCTGGAGAATCCCAGGGACGGGGGAGCCTGGCGGGCTGCCGTCTATGGGGTCGCACAGAGTCAGACACGACTGAGGTGACTTAGCAGCAGCAGCAGCAGAGGAAAGATTAATTCAACAATAGGATAAACGAAAATGATGTAAATAGGCAGTTGTTGATAGCTACAGTGGTTTCAGACTCTGGATTTAGCAATTTATACACATTCTGTCACTGCTTAAAATTTCCTCATGAGGTGAACACACATATTAGCCCCATTTTACAAATGGTAAAACTGAGGCAAAAAGAGATTAAATTGCCCAGGTTCACACAGCAGCTGAGTGACTGACTTCCCTTTCACTTTTCACTTTTATGCCTTGGAGAAGGAAATGGCGACCCACTCCAGTTTTCTTGCCTGGAGAATCCCAGGGACGGGGGAGCCTGGTGAGCTTCCGTCTATGGGGTCACACAGAGTCGGACACGACTGAAGTGACTTAGCAGCAGCAGCAGCACCTGGTTTAAACAGCACCAGGCTCCTTGCCAAGAGACTCCTCAAGGCACAACACACTCTCGAGAGTGGCCAGCCAACAGAAACGGAATACAAACCACATATGTGACTTTAAATTTACCAGCAGCCGCATTAAAAGAAGCAACAAATAAACAGGTGAAGCGAGTTTCAAAGTTGCATTTTAACGCAATAATCCAAACGCTGTCATTTCAACATGTAATAATTTTTTTTAATATTTATTTACTTATTTCACTGCACTGCGACTTAGTTGGGGCATGTGGTTGGAGCATGTGGGATTTCATCCCTGACCAGGGATCGACCCCAAGTCCCCTGCACTGGGAGTGAAGAGTCTTAGCCACTGGGCCACCAGGGCAGTCCCTCAGCAGGTACTAATTATTAATGAGATATTTTAAGTTCTCTTTCCACAAAGACTTGGCCATTCAGGGGGTATTTCACACGTACAACACATCTCCGCTTGGACCAGCCACATTGCAAGCGCTCAAGAACCTCATGGGCAAGTGGCCATCCCCAGCATGGGGTCCATGGTGTCAAAGCAAGAACCTGGGCCACTGAGCAGAAAAGCTCGCTTCCGCAGAAGCAGCCAAGCCTCTTTCTCCTTCCCTCAGCCCCTGCCCGAGGCCAGTTTAGGCTCTGAGATCTCCCTTGGGTGCTGTGCGTTCCTGCCCCTACCAGGCCTCTTCCCCTTGAAGATATCCACACCCCCCCGCCATGACACCCTGTGACCCAGACTCTCTGCAGTGGGAGTGTCCAGGGTCAGCCTGCTCCTCCATCAGGGGGAGGAATGAGGAAGAGCAGACCCTGTCTCCCCATGCCCCGGGAATGGAATGCACACAGGGGTGCCTCCTCTTTGGGGAGGGGAGCGGCGCCCCCAGCCCAGCGCATGGGGGAGGGGAGGCAGCAACAGGCCCTTCGGCTGGAATTTCTGTTCACGCCTCTTTCCAGGAACAATGGCAACAACAACAACAAAAAAACTCTGGAGCAATTTTGGCTTCCCTCTTACGAGTCAGGACAGCTGACCAGTTCCCAGGGTGGAAGAATGTGGACTCCAGCCTCCCCTTCTTACGGCTCTTCCCCAAGCCTGCCATGTGGTCCTGTTGTGCTCCTGCTTCGGCTTGTGTCCAGGCTTCCCGATCACCAGGATGCTGACTGTAATTTTATCACCTTCCCCTCAACCCCACACGCTCATTTCTACCTGTGCCTCTGCACTTAACGGTTGTTGTTTGTTTTGTTTTGATGATGATGATTTCCCCTCTGTTTAATCGTTCCGGTGAAATTGGACTCAAAATAGAAAATGAGAGAGTGCTGACGCGGAAGGGAAATAGGTCCGCTAGAACAACTGCAGCTCCAACAACTGCTCCCTTACAGCTTCGAATAACGACGCCCCTAAATATCACCAGCTCACCCACTTATGGACTTGACGTCACCTCACAATCCAGGGGCAGCCCTTTCACTCTCCGGACAGCATGCGTGAGTCAGGGCTCTACTACGGACAAAGGTCTAGGGGAGATGGAAGCGGGTGTGGCTGTCAAGGCTTCTACCCTAAAGGGCCTTGTAGGGAATAAAGAAGATGCTCGCCCAGACCTTACAGCAGAGACAACAAGGAACTGCCTGCCTTGCCACAGGAGGAAGGGAACCGGAGAGGCAGGAGTGGGAGAGACATACCCATTTGTAAAGCAACCAGCTTTTGCCTGATTGGTCAATGCTGGTACAGTTGGTTCAAAGGTTTTTCATATTATCCCCAAATGGGGCTTCCCTGGTGGCTTAGTGATGAAGAATCCACCTACCAATGCAGGAAACACAGGTTCAAACCCTGATCTGGGAGGATCCTACACCTGCAGGGCAAGGAAGCTCATCACCACAACTGTCCCGCCCTCCCTGGTGGCTCAGACGGTAAGAATCCACCCGCAGTGCGGGAGACCTGGGTTTGATCTCTGGGTTGGGAAGATCCCTTGGAGGAGGGCATGGCAACCCATTCCAGTATTCTTGCCTGGAGAATCCCCATGGACAGAGGAGCCTGGCTGGCTACAGTCCTTGGGGTCACAAAGAGTTGGACGCGACTAGCGACTAAGCACTACAGCCCGGGAACTGCAGCTGCTGAGCCCTTGCCCTCCGTGCCCGAGTGCCTGCGCTCCGCAGCGAGAGAGCAGCCCCCGCTCGCCAGGACTGGAGAAGAGCCCGCGCGGCAAGGAACCAGTGCCCCAAAATAAAGAGTAAAAAACATCATCCCTGGTGGAAGGGGTATTATCCCAGCACGGTCGGTCTTCTTCACTGTGAGAGGCAACCTTCCTTGGAGAGCACAGTTGAAGATTATGTTCTCTGTTGCAAAAAGAGAGAGAGAAGAGAATGCCTCCAGCCTCTCCACCCCAGGAAACGTATTCCTGCCCTTTAGGGAACCGGTGGATGGGGAACGTCTGAAGGAGCTCCACATATGACACGGATTCAGGGTTGCGTTTGTTTTTACCTCTTCTGGAACCTCTTGGAACCTCGTCCAAGCACAGTGCAGATATCCAAGAGTAGTCATGCTTGGTCCCCATTTCAGCGGTTCTTTGCACATGCTCCATCACACCTCCTGGGTTGACTTTTTTCCCCACAGCACTGATCACTATCTGAAATTCTCTTATTCATTCGTTTGGGTTCCAGTTGATCACTGGCCCACAAGTAAGACTGTATTGTCAGAAGAGCAGGATCTGTCAGGGCAGTAAACCACCACCCACACCCCCGGGTTTTGCAACAGTGTTGGCTGAAGTGGGCACTCAATAAGTACCTGCAGAAGTCCACAGAGGGCTGAATAGTAGTACCCAACAAAGTTACAAAGGCACGTGCTTACAAAGGCACTCACAGTGACTGAAAATGAGATGGGGGGGGAGTGAATCTTATTTTTATTTTCCTTAAAAGAACCAAGAGAATCTCTGAACCTCAGTTATCAAAGCAATCCATCACACCATGGTTTGTAACAACAAAAGACTGGGAGAACCTAAATGTCTACTTGGTTATAGACATTTAGGTAAACGAGGATACCGCAAATACCTGTGAAAGAACAATGACGCTCTTTGTGAACTAATACAGAAGGATTTCCTGAATCTAGACTTTTTTTTATCATAGTTGATTTACAATGTTTTGATAGTTCCGGGTGTAGAGCAAAGTGATTCAGATATATATACATATATTCCTTTTTGGATCCTATTACAGGATATTGAAAACAATATTCCCTGTGCTATATGGTAGGTCCTTGTTGTTAACCTATTTGACATAGTATATCTGTTCATCCTAAGCTCCTCATTTATCTCTGTCCTCTCCTTCCCCTGTCGGTTCAGTTCAGTTGCTCAGTCGTGCCCGACTCTGCGACCCCATGAATCGCAGCACGCCAGGCCTCCCTGTCCATCACCATCTCTTGGAGTTCACTCAGACTCACGTCCATTGAGTCCGTGATGCCATCCAGCCATCTCATCCTCTGTCATCCCCTTCTCCTCCTGCCCCCAATCCCTCCCAGCATCAGAGTCTTTTCCAGTGAGTCAACTCTTTGCTTGAGGTGGCCAAAGTACTGGTTTCAGCTTCAGCATCATTCCCCTTTAGTAACCTTAAATTTGTTTTCTATATCTAAGAGTCTATTTGTTCCGTAGAAAAGTTCATCTGCATCATTTTCTTGATTCCACATATAAGCGCATCACATTTGTCTCTCTCTGACTTACCTCGCTTGGTATGATAACCTCTAGGTCCACCCAGATTGCTGCATTGGCATGACTTCACTCCTTCCTCTGGCTGAGCAGGGCTCCACGGCATACACGCACGTCTTCTCTACCCTTTCCTCTGTCAGTGAACATTCACGCTGCTTCCATATACTGGCTATTGCAAATAGTGCTGCTGTGAACACTGAGGTACACTGGTGTACATATATCTTTTTAAGCTGGAGTTTGCATATTTTCCTGAATCTAATCTTAAGGAAAAAGCAAAGTACAGGACAGTGTTAAAATATGCTATTTAATGGTGGGGAGAAAAAAAAAAGAGAGAGAGGCCGTGTATTTGTATTTTCTTGTTTATGCAAATAACATTCCTGCCAGGGTACCAAAAAGCTAACTATTAACATAGCAACAACCTACAGGGAGGCAAGGTGGGCTACTTGGGAAGAGGGAAGAATTTTCACCATAAACCTGTCTGTAACTTTTGAGTTTTGAACCATAGAACGTATCACCTATTCAAAAATAAAGTCAATCAAACTGATAAGTGTATTTATTTAAAATATAGGTTGATTGAATCAACTGTGGACTGCAGGTCAGCGTTCCCCTTGGGGGCTTTCAGGAAATGGAAACCAGTGTGCCTCCCGTTTTCATCCACAGGCTCAACCCTGGGCCTGCCCTCACTCTTCCCCTCCCTACCTCTCCCTACCACTAAAACAAGGCCACATTCCTGAAGGCTGGGCCCCTGAGGGAGCTGTCTGCCCCGCTCACAGGAGGTGTGTGAAGGACAAGCAGACGGTGGCCTGTGCTGGCAACAGAAACCCCCGCGTGCCAGCCTGCCCATGCGCACAGAACAGGAGCGCGTCACCGTGTTCACCTTCCAGGGATTTGACAAAAACGACCTTCCCGCTTCCTTAAACTACCAGATAAGAGAAGATAGACTTGGCTCTGCTCTCAGTCAATGGCTTAGTTGCAACCATGGCGTCTGGGGGAAATTTGGGGTAAAGAGGTGGCAGCAGCCTCTCGTGGGCCTGGTGTATTCTGGCTACTGAGAGACAGTTGCTGTCTAGAGTTAGGATCACTCATGAGCTGACGGGAAAAGGGTCTCTTAGAAGCCACAGCATCCAGAAAGATCAGGGCCAGGTCAGAGAATCCACACTGACCTCCTGGGCTGCCCTTGGAGGCAGCGAGCACGCACGGCCATTTTCATGGATGTGCAACCCACACTTAGAAGGATGCCTGCCCTTGGTTCAATGCTCTGCTGCCTCCATCTTGGAATTCTTAATAACTGCTTAACAAGCAGCCCACATTTTCATTTTGTACTGGACCCCACAAATGAATGTCATCAGTTCTGAATGTCAGAAAAGCCCTTGCCATCTCAGGGATCTGGGTTATTGTTTGTTGTAAAATATATACTGTCTGTTCTTGCATGCGTGCACGCTCGCTCAGTCCTGTCTGACTCTCTGCGACACCATGGACTGTAGCCTGCCAAACTCCTCTGTCCATAGGATTTCCCAGGCGACAATATTGGAGTGGGTTGCCATTTCCTACTCCAGGGGATCTTTCCGACCTGGGGATCAAACCCCCGTCTCTTGAGTCTCCTGCATTGGCAGGCAGGTAGGTTCTTTGCCACTGTGCCACCTGGGAAGTCCAATTTCCTATGAGCACGCTCTTGTTTACCAGTAAACCTGGGTTTATCAGATCCTTTCCTGAAAGCCATTTTAGGAGAGCTTGAGGGTCCAGGAACTTGCAATAGTGGACAGACAGGAGGAGAAGGGCAAGGTCAAGGTCAAGGGCGAGGCCACTTCAACAACTTGCATACAACCAGACATTGCCAGCACTTCTTTCTATTCCTGGCTGCCACAGGGTGCCAAGAACTACCGGTTCACACCATCACACCTCTAAGGAAAATCTGAAGAAAACAGAAGGGCAAGACCTCTAATGTTTGCACTTGTCCTTTCTTTCCAGAAATATTTATTGAGCAAATAGGTGCTAGACATACAATAGGAAGGCACTTCCCCTGACTCATGAGCTTACAGTGTTAGGAGCTGGGCAATAAGCAACTAAATGAACACAGTCGTGGGCATGAATTGCAACAAGTGCTACAGAGGAAACACACTGCTAAGAGATGAGAACTGGCGGGCGCTGAGGAGGGTAAAGGCGCTGGGAGAGAGGCATGAGAGGAGGCCGCTCTGAAAACGGGACCCTTTGGCTGAGACCTGGAGGATGAACAGAAGCGGCTGTGTGTGAAGAAAAGAGGGAAGAGCCTGTGAAAGGGCACTGAGGTGCGCAGGAACCTGGCCTGCTGATGAACTGGACAAAGGCCAGAGAACAAGGCGGAGAGTGAGGAAGAGGGGGCTGGGGCTGGAGAAGTGGGCAGGGGCCAGCTCCTGCAGGACTTGACAGACCCCACCGGGGAACTTGGCTTCCACTCCAAATGCACTGAGGGACAGTAACACCACCAGATTCACAGTCTGGCAAGTTCACTGTAGCTGATATATGTCCCCTTTCACTGGAATGAGGTGGGGCAGGAGACCCCACATGAGAAATAGTCAGGAGGCAGTTGCTGGTAAGAGAGAACAGTGTCTCAGACAGGTGTGTTAGTGGTGAGAATGGGGGTAGGGGGTAGGGTGGCAATCAGTGTAAATAAGTATACTTTAAAAGGGGACTAGACAGGATTTGATGATGGGTTGGGGGATCGGACTGAAGGGTCACAACCAATAGGTATCTTACATGGGAGACTCAATGGCTGTAAATGACATTTACAAAATCAGGAGAAAACAGATGGGGGGGGTGGGCACTGAGATTAAGAAACTGATTCTGAACAATAATTTGAGATGACTGTGAGATATCATAAAGTAGAGATGGCTAACTCACTCCCCACTAGACAAGTGAGAGGGAGGCTTCGTCCAAAGCCCACTCAGAAGGACAGGATGCTCAGAAGAGAAGGGCAGGGCCTGGCTTCCTACCTCCTGTGAGTCACTGGGTCCTCGGCTCCCAGCTGAGACTCCAGGACAGACTCTCCCTTCGAAATCTGGAATGACCATCGGCTTCCTCTTCTACCCCCACTCCAGCCTCCCAGTTGCCTCAGTTTACGACCTGATATGGTATTCATGGGCAGAATAACAAGGTTGAGGATAAATGCCCTATAAGGAGCCGGCTTGTGCCCATGGACGGGCTCATGCTCACTGAATGTGGGCACTAACTTTCTCAGAGCGCTGGGTCCCAGAACTGGCCTAGGAGGCAAGAGCCCTGGGTTGGTAAATCCTCCATCTGCATGGCGCTTGGGTGCTTACAGAGCATTTTCACATCCACTTTCTCATTCTCTGGACAACATTAGAGACCAGGCAGCAATTATTATTAATATTACTTTATATAAGGAGGTTCAGAGAGGTTAATCTAAGTTTCCTAGGTCACACAGGTAATTGAGTCAATCTTTCTGATGCTAAAGCCAAAACTCTTTCTAGAAAGTTGGGTCATTTCATGGCGGGGACTGCTCACTGCTGCCTTTGTTTCTGAGAAATAGGCAACTGGGAGAGCCCCACTTCGTAAGACACTACCCAGAGCCACAGCCTAGAGTTGCAAGCGCCCAGAGCGCTCCTATCCATCTCCTCACTTTAGAGCTGACAGGAAAACAGACTCACAGGGGGAAGGAAGTTCGTGGCAGAACAGGACTAAAACCCCAATCTCTCGCCTAGATCTCTTTCCACTTCACTCAAGGCTTCCTGGGTTTGGCCCTCTTCCATCTACAGAAGAGTCAGCCCTTGTGCTAGAAGAACTCTGGGGAAAAGAAAGTAGGTAAAAGGTTGCTTGGCAACTAGAAAGGTAGGTGGGCGTGGCACCTGCCGTCCATTTACCCTTCTTTCTTGTGTCCTCCTCGCCAGGCCGCCTCCAGCGGGGACCACTCCCAACTCCTCTTCGAGGCTCTGCACCTGGACGGAATTCATTTCCAGTTACTTCCTGCTTTAGGAGCAGACCTGCGAGGCAGGTCTGGCCAATCAGAGCGTCCCCTTTCTCTGGCCACAGTGATTGGCTCAGAAATGGGCATGTGACCTAAGCTCAGCCACTCACAGTCTCTCCCTCAGGACTGTCAATCTTATGAAGACTCCTTCAGCGGCTCCTAGGTCTGGCGGTGAGGACTGCCTGCTTCCAAAGCAGGCGGTACTGATGTGATACCTGGTTGGGGAGATAAGATCCTACCTGCTGCCAGGCACAGCCAAAAAACTGAAGGGAAAAAAAACGGTTCCCTCACGGACGAAGAAAAGCCTGAAGTTACTTGGTTTTGCTGCTGCAGCCTGCTTTGGGGCTTCCCTGGTGGCTCAGACAATAAACGACTCGCCTGCAATGCAGGAGACTCGGTTCGATCCCTGGGTGGGGAACATCCCCCTGAGAAGGAAATGGCACCCCACTCCAGGATTCTTGCTGGATAATTCCATGGACAGAGAAGCCTGGCGGGCTACAGTCCATGGGACTGCAAAGAGTCGGACACGACTGAATGACTAACACTTCACTTCCTGTGCTTTTTAGCCTAAATCTTTAGCCTTCCTGACAATTCATCCCAATTGAAGACCCCTCACCAACTCTTTTGAGGGGGTAGTTGGGAAATCAAACAATAATATTATTTCTTGTATCTCCTGACAAATTGCTCTTTCCGTGAGATGTAGTAGCTTTGTTCCTGAGTATTTATCTGGAAAATGAGACCTAGTGCAAGAAAATGCAGCTGACACAATCTTTTAGTGATTCCTTTAAATCAGTGACTCTCTATATGTGGTCCCCAGATCAGCACTATCAGCATCACCTGGGAACTTGCTAAAATTCCCTATCTACTGGCCACACCCCAGACACATAATGGATTAGGAAATCTGGGGGAGAGGCCAGCAGTCCAGGTTTTCAGAAGGCCCCTTAGGTGCCCAACTGAGTGCGCGCTAAATTGCTTCAGTCGTGTCTGACTCTTTGAAACCCTATAGACAGTACCCACCAGGCTCTTCTGTCCGTGGGATTCTCCAGGCAAGAATATTGGAATGGGTCGCCGTGCCCCCTTCCAGAGGGTCTTCCCCACCCGGGGATCAAATCTCCTGCATTGGCAGGCGAGTTCTTTGCCAGCAGTGCCACCCGGGAAGCCCTCTGATGCCCACTAGAGCTTGAGAACTACTTCTTTAAATCATTGAGCACACTCCCGAATAGATTTACTAAAGCATTCAGATATGAAGAAAAATGACGCTTGAAAGTCATGTCTCATTTCAGACCAAACTTTGCAGGATCAGTTTATGTTACTCTAGGGAGGTGGAGACATCAGACTTAAGTTCTAATCCTCTCTCAGCTATCTGCTCGCTGTGTGACTTTGGGCTAGTAATGTCACCCCTTAAGTTTCCGTTTTCTCATGTGAAACACTTGGAGTAACAACATCTCCTTTATAGGTTACCATGGACATGAAGTGATATCATCACTATGAAATTCCTAGCATATACCAAGCTCTGGATAAGTTCAGCTCATTATTATCACATTCATAGGGCTTCCTTGGTGGCTCAGATGGAAAAGAATCTGTCTGCAATGCAGGAGACCCAGGTTCAATTCCTGGGTTGGAAAGATGCCCTGGAGAAGGAAATGGCTACCCACTCCCGTATTCTTGCCTGGAGAATCCCAAGGACAGAGGAGCCTGGCAGGCTGCAGCCCATAGGGTCACAAAGAGTCAGATATGACAGAGCAACTAACATACACATATCATTGTTTAATAGAGCTAAGGCTACTAATTACTTACATGTAAACCTTAACTCCCTACACTGGCTGAGAACGCATTTCCCATGTGTCTGAAATTAACGTTTGGCAAAAAGAATGAAACGAGAAGACCTAAGTGTTAGGCCTGGCACTGCCGATAATTTACCATATGGCATGCAGTGAGCCGGTTTCTATCTCTAAACCTCAGCTTCCCTTTGTGTTAAATAAGCTGGTTCGGACCAAATAGGCTGCAAGGTCCTTCTGGGCTCAGACAATCTGAAATTCTAAGTCTTAAGCCTTGAACAGAGCTTTTTAAATTGCTCATAGAAAGCGCAGTCTTCAGCCAAAATTATCTGGAAGCAACTATTTCTTAGGAACTGTGAAAGGAGGGCCACCCCCTAAAAGTGGCTGTTCAGTTCAGTTCAGTCGCTCAGTCATGTCCAACTCTTTGCAACCCCATGAATCACAGCATGCCAGGCCTCCCTGTTCATCACCATCTCCCAGAGTTCACTCAGACTCACGTTCATCGAGTCCATGATGCCATCCAGCCATCTCATCCTCTGTCGTCCCCTTCTCCTCCTGCCCCCAATCCTTCCCAGCATCGGAGTCTTTTCCAGTGAGTCAACTCTTTGCATGAGGTGGCCAAAGTATTGGAGTTTCAGCTTTAGCATCATTCCTTCCAAAGAAATACCAGGGCTGATCTCCTTCAGAATGGACTGGTTGGATCTCCTTGCAGTCCAAGGGACTCTCAAGAGTCTTCTCCAACACCACGGTTCAAAAGCATCAATTCTTCGGTGCTCAGCTTTCTTCACAGTCCAATTCTCACATCCATACATGACCACTGGAAAAACCATAGCCTTGACTAGACAGACCTTAGTTGGCAAAGTAATGTCTCTACTTTTGAGTATACTATCTAGGTTGGTCATAACTTTCCTTCCAAGGAGTAAGTGTCTTTTAATTTCATGGCTGCAGTCACCATCTGCAGTGATTTTGAAGCCCAGAAAATTAAAGTCAGCCACGGTTTCCACTGTTTCCTCATCTATTTCCCATGAAGTGATGGGACCGGATACCATGATGTTCGTTTTCTGAATGTTGAGCTTTAAGCCAACTTTTTCACTCTCCTCTTTCACTTTCAACAAGAGGCTTTTTAGTTCCTCTTCACTTTCTGCCATAAGGGTGGTGTCATCTGCATAGCTGAGGTTATTGATATTTCTCCAGGCAATCT
>SJYC01117356.1:0-14269 GCA_006408675.1 Madoqua kirkii
CTTTAAGCCAACTTTTTCACTCTCCTCTTTCACTTTCAACAAGAGGCTTTTTAGTTCCTCTTCACTTTCTGCCATAAGGGTAGTGTCATCTGCATAGCTGAGGTTATTGATATTTCTCCAGGCAATCTTGATTCCAGCTTGTGCTTCTTGCAGCCCAGCATTTCTCATGATGTACTCTGCATATAAGTTAAATGAGCAGGGTGACAATATACAGCCTTGATGGACTCCTTTTCCTATTTGGAACCAGTCTGTTGTTCCATGTCCAGTTCTAACTGTTGCTTCCTGACCTGCATACAGGTTTCTCAAGAGGCAGGTCAGGTGGTCTGGTATTCCCATCTCTTTCAGAATTTTCCACAGTTTATTGTGATCCACACAGTCAAAGGCTTTGGCATAGTCAATAAAGCAGAAATAGATGTTTTTCTGGAACTCTCTTGCTTTTTCCATGATCCAGCAGATGTTGGCAATTTGATCTCTGGTTCCTCTGCCTTTTTGAAAACCAGCTTGAACATCAGGTTGCTCACGGTTCACGTGGGTGTTAGAGGGAAGCAAATCTTCCCACAGAGCAAATGTCTCTATAGATTTGCTCACTTCTCTTGGGGATCACCCCACCCTCTGCACTGTATCACCAAAGAGCCACCTCCTCACTCAACCAAGAGAAACACTTTCCCTTTCTCTGTCTACTGGTGATTGCTTCATTGCCTGGCTTGGGTTGAGTACTTGGAACACTCTGGCCAAAGGCCCTCCCAAAACAGAAAGCAGAGTGACCACTAGCCCGTGAACCTGCCAACAAGAACAAGAAGTTCAGTCTCTGCTGGGTTTTAAGCCAGATTCCAGTTCATCTTACAAAGTCCCAGGACTGCTTAAGCCAAAATGGCGGGACATCAAATCACCCCATTTCATTTTCTTCCCTTTGCTTATCTACATTTTCTGTTTTCCCCTGTACACTGGACGTTTAGCGTGCCTGTTTAAACTTCAAAGCAGTAACTTCAAACAAAGACTCTCATCAAGCGCAGGAAGGATTTTCCTGGGTGTTAACAGGACGGTGCATGGGGGAGGCCCCACTGCAGCACCAGGGAACTAGATGGAAAGTCGTTTAGCACCCCAGGGTCTGCTTTGCAACGTTGAAACGCAGGGGAAGCAGGACCAGCTCTTGAGCTACACTACTTCCCAAGACGGTGACAGACACCCCTCGAGGTTTGCTAGCTGGTGAAACCTCTGCAGAGTGGCCACCCTACAGATAAACTCTTGAGTCTGGTTCGTGCCCTCCACGACCACAGGCCACTGCCTGGTTTGGGGCAGCTGTTTGTGGATGTGAGTCAGTAGGGAAAATGTGAACTGACTGAGGCAGATCTATCAACGGTGTCCTGCCAAGGGAGGGGGGCGTGGATGGGGAGGTCTCGGAAGGTTCGTATTGTCCCCCAGACTCCCAAGCTCACAAAGGATAAATCGGGAAGACAGTGGCAGAACACTGGATTCACCCTCTCCTCCAGGTTTCAGATAAGGTCCCTGGGGTCCAACCTGGGGAAGTGAGTCTTTAAGGCCACTCAGAGAGTTGGTGACCCCAGGGCACTGCTCAGCCAAAAACAGCCTGGCTCTGCTTTTATGTCATGAAAGCTAGTGGGCCCTAGGAAATTTTTTTTTGCTCCTAAGTTGATAGGCTAGGTGACCCTTTAGCCCTGCTGGCAGGGTTGCTTGTCAAAGCTGAAGAACTGCCTCTGGCACCCCTACCCTCTCAGCAGGAACTGGAGAGGCGGTCCAGACCCGGGCTACATTTTTCCCAGGCTGTCTCAGACAAAGGGCTGGCCTGGCCTCGCCTTGTTATCTCTCCCTGTTAATCAGCCCCACTCCATTTTCTATCATGATTTATCCACAAAAGCCTCTTTGGTTGCCCAACAGGAAAGCCAGGCTAAGGTCCCAGGGTTAGTATGAAGGCCAGGCTGGGTCTGGTTTGATGAGAGAAAATACAACGGCTGTGCCAGGCTTGCAGGCTGCAGGACCTTCAGAAAGCCACATCTCTGTAGAAAGAGGCGGCAGGGGTGGTGGAGAGAGCAGGCAGACAGGCCTGGGTTCAAATTCTGGGGACCTCCCAGCTGGGTGACTTTGAGTAAGATATTCAGCTTTCTGAGCCTCACTTTCCTCATCTATGAAATAAGGGTCAGGCTTCCCTGGTAGCTCTGTGGTAAAGAATCCCCCTGTCAGCGCAGAGGACACGGGTTCAATCGGCGGTCCAGGAGGATCCCACAAGCCGCAGAGCACCTGAGCCCGCACACCCCAACTCGCTTTAGAGCCCAGGAACCGAAACCCCTGAGCCCACAGACCACATGCCCCACAGCCCTGCTTGGCACCAAGGGAGGAGCTGCCACTCGCCACAACTAGAGAAAAGCCTGCAGCAAGGAAGACCCAGCCCAGCCAAAAAGAATAAATAAATTTTAAAAATAAAATAAAATGAATTTTATAAAATAGGGATGATACCACTGACTGCCCTGGTGGCTCAGATGGTAAAGCGTCTGCCTACAATGCAGGAGACCTGGGTTCAGTCCCTGGGTCGGGAAGATCCTCTGGAGAAGGAAACGGCAACCCACTCCAGTACTCTTGCCTGGAAAAGCCTATGGACAGAGGAGCCTGGTGGGCTACAGTCCATGGGATCGCAAAGAGTTGGACACGACTGAGCAACTTCCCTTCACTGACTTCACTGCTGACCCCACAACTTGTTAGACTGTGTAGGTAATATCATTAGCTCTGGGCCTGGAAAATGGGACTCTGGGCTTGTGTGTTTCCCTGATGCTCCTTATGGAGTTGTGCTGGTGAAGAATCAGAGGTTCAGCCCTGACCTGTGGACAAGCCGCAGTGTGACCGGCAGAGCCCATGCATAGGGTTTGAGGATGACTCTGCTGTGTACCAGCTGCAGAAAACCCCTTCTCTTCTCTGACATTCAGTTTCCTAGTCTCTAAGTGGAAAGTTTAATGCCTTTCCTGCACCCAAGATTATGGTTATGAATGTGCTTCATAAACTATATGAAAGGCCAGTGTTGTGCCTTCTCATTAGCACATACCGGTACATAATCAAACCCTCCTGAGACCTTGGGCAAGTCATTCAGCCTCTCTGGGTGTATCAGTCAGGGTCCCACCAGGCAACGGATGGCACATCCACACTGGGTAATCCGATCAGAGTACAGTAACAGGGCTATTTACAAAGATATGTGCATGAATGAAGAGTGGGTATCCCGAGGTTAGTGGCCCCAAGGAGGCTTTACTTCTGCTTGGCCATGAAAGAAAAAAGGAGAAGCAGTCGCCAGGATCAGAGGCCGCAGCTGCACTGAGAGGCCACCAGATGGGAGGCTGTGAGCCTCAGAGGAGGGGTGCAGCCCATTCAGCGCACGCTAGCATTGTGGTCCAGTGGCTAAGGCTCCACACTCCCAATGCAGGGGGCCTGGGTTCGATCCCTGGTCAGGGAACTAGATCCCACGTGCCGCAACTAGAGAGCCTGCGCTCTGCAGCTAAGACCTGGCGCAGCCAGGTGAATAGATACGAAATGTTTCTTTAAAATACCTTTACTTTGATTCCTCCTGCCCTTGGGTCTGTGGGTGCTTTCCTTTGGCCTAATCAAACCGGAGACTTGAGAATAAGGGAACCCCGTCATACCATGCATCCAGGGCAGCCTCCCAGGATACAGCGCAGAGCGGAAAAGGGTGAAGAGAAGGTCTGGAGGGGCAATCGGCAGTATCCAGCACAATGGGCATCGGTGTCCTCCTCAGTTAAAGGAGCGTATGGAGGTAGCTCAGCGGGTAAAGAATCCGCCTGCAATGCAGGAGACCCCAGTTCGATTCCTGGATCGGAAAGTTCCCCTGGAAAAAGGACAGGCCTCCCACTCCAGTATTCTTGGGCTTCCCTGGTGGCTCAGCTGGTAAAGAATCTGCCTGCAATGCGGGAGACCTGGGTTTGATCCCTGGGTTGGGAAGATGTCCTAGAGGAGCGCAGGGCAACCCACTCCGGTATTCTCGCCTGGAGAATCCCCATGGACAGAGGAGCCTGGCGGGCACCAGACCATGGGGTCACAGAGAGTCGGACATGACTAAGCGACTAAGCGCAGCACTGCGTGAAGAGGGAGCCTCTCCTGTCTCACCCTCTGATAGACTCTCAGCACTTTTTCTAAGCTTCAGATCCAGATAGAAGGGAAGAAGGGAACCCAAGCCCTCTCCTCGGGTTAACTTTAGTCTCCCCAATTAATCAAGAGCAAAGGCATCTTTTCCTGGCAGCCCCCAATTTCAGTTATCGCCTCTGCGGTCCATACTCAAAGCAGACAGAAAGCCAGCCCAGAGGGAGTCATTCCTTGGACTACTATGTTTTAATACTTGGTTTCCTCTTTTAACCAAAGGGAGCCAGGGGCATGTCTCAAATGCTAAACAGATGCCCTTCTGCTTCCATTTATTGGAGGAAATGTAATGCAGTGAGGTCTCTTTAGGCCTTATCTTTAGAAATGATAAATTGCACACACGTGAATACACTGGAGCAATCTAATTTTTTCCAGCACCTTCTAGCTGACGGTCAGCGTGGCTCCCGGGGGAGAAATCAAAGAGCTGAGTAATCTTGAAGAGACAATAGTTCCTGAATCCCCTTTTTTCACTCCATCCCATTCCAGATGGGCGATATAAATCATGTGCCTATAAAAGAAAAGATAAGAGAGCTCTTCCCAGGAAATCTCAGCATGAGTAATCTGGGGCAAGAGTTGAACCCATGGGCTCTAGAATTTTTAAAGTACAGATTCAAGTCCTTGATTTGTCACTCACTCGTCTTCGTGACCTTGGACAAGTGACCTAAGCTTCAGTCTCCTCAGCAGTCCACTTGACAGATTATGCTTACTTAGGACAATAATAGTGCTTTACGAGGGTTATTTTGAGAACTGAACAAAATGGTACAAACACTTAGCACATGTAAGCCTTCAGCAAGAAGCAGTGGAGAAGCGGCGAGACTGCTGACAGATCTGTGACACCGGGTCCACAGGAGCGGCTTTCCCCTGGCCGCAGAGCCCACCCGCGCTCCTTCTAGGGCCCGCCTCACCTTCCCTTGCATTTCAGCCATCCATGCTACCCCCCTGCTCTCGGCCGCTGTTCGGTCGCTCGGTCGTTCCTTTGCGACCCCAGGGACTGCAGCACATCAAGGCTCCCCTGTCCTTCGTTATCCCTCCCTGAGTTGGCTCCGATTTCTGCCCATCGGGTAGGTGGTGCCATCTAATTCCACACCTGAGTGCTGTTTCCACTTTGGCCCAGCTGCTTCCTTCTTACTGGAGCTGTCAGTAGCTGCCCTCTGCTCTTCCCCAGCAGCAAACGACACCTTCCGACCTTCAGGGGGGCTCATCCCCCAGTGTCGCACCTTTGTACCTCTCCACACTGGTTGCGGGGTTCTCCTGGCAAGAATGCCGGAGCACTTTGCCCTCCCTTCCTCCAGTGGGCCACGTTTTGTCAGAACTCTTCACTCTGACCCATCGGTCTTGGGTGGCGCTGCCCAGCAAGGCTCATAGCCTCACTGCGTTATGCAAGCCCCCTGGACACGGCAAGGCTGCGGTCCCCCAAGCGGCCCCTGCTCCGGAGATGTCAGTCACAGTGCTTGCCACACGCACAGTCCCTCGCTGTGGAGCACCGCCCTCCCCACCCCTGACGTAATACAAATCAAGGAAAATTTTTTAGCTTCTCAAGCAAATTATCATAATCAGATACTGTGTTTTAGTTAGTCCATGGTTACAGAACACAGGGCAAAGAGAGGCCGTCCCAATTCTGTGATGGAGATGGTACCAGAATCTACGGATTTAGTCATGAAAGCTGCAGGAACCCTATCAAACAAGCTGTGACGATGCAGAGAGTGCCTGCGGTGGGCAGCCTGTCAACGCAAAGCGCGCCTGGAAAAGACGGGGGAGAAAAAGGGAGGGAGGTTTGAAGCACACTGACCTTTAACGGGTTACTTTTCATATTTTTATCTATTTTACCTTTTATTGGTTGCTGCTGCTACTGCTAAGTCACTTCAGTTGTGTCCGACTCTGTGCGACCCCATAGATGGCAGCCCACCAGGCTCCTGGGATTCTCCAGGCAAGAACACTGGAGTGGGTTGCCATTTCCTTCTCCAATGTGTGAAAGTGAAAAGTGAAAGTGAAGTCGCTCAGTCTTGTCGGGCTCTTAGCAACCCCATGGACTGCAGCCCACCAGGCTCCTCTGTCCATGTGCTTTTCCAGGCAAGAGTACTGGAGTGGGGTGCCATTGCCTTCTCCATTTTATTCATTAGGAACTGGCAAATAGTTTTCCTGTGAGATCATGAGGTGAGGATTCTCATCCTAGGAAGAAACTTTTCTTTTTTTTTTTTAAGTTAAGTAAACTGTAGCTCAGAGAGGGTGATTTACTAGGGTCACGCAGCTAGAAAAAAAAGTTCTAATCTCAACAAACTGGTGTGCGTGTTTTGTGCCACCCCTTTCACAAATATTTGGCTCACTCCCTCTATAAACAGCTCCTGAAGTATGCGGATGAGTCAACACCACAGGCTATTTCTCAAGGCTGGAAACTTGTGTCACGATCCACATGCATCGTGACAAAAATCTGACCTCAGAAGATTGGTCATCTAATTGGTTGTCTAATCACTTCCACCCGCCTTTTGTGGTGATACCTTGCTCCCTGGAGCAGCCCTTCCAGGAGCTGCGGTGAGCTGCGCCTCCAGCATTGTGCATGGCAGCCCCCTCCGCTCAGGCAGCCTTTAGAAAGTGGCAGAATCTCACGCCGAACACCTGAGTCTTCTTTTTGCACACTTTCCTCCTCTCTCCAGCCACACTGCGCTGGCTGTGTGTGTGTGCATGCTGTGAGTCGTGTCTGACTCTTTGCGACCCATGGACTGTCTCCCGCCAGGCTCCTCTGTCCATGGGATTATCCAGGCAAGAACACTGGAGTGGGTTGCCGTTTCCTACTCCAGGGGATCTTCCCAACCCAAGGATAGAATCTGTGTCTCTTGCATCTCCTGGGGGCAGGCAGGTTCTTTACCACTGTGCTGCCTGGGGATAACTTGTTACAATAAACTCTCAATGGCTCCTCCACTTGCACCCTCTCACTATTTCAATCTATTTCACTCACATTGCTGACTTACCACAACCCTGCTCATATCATAGTATCTTCCCATTGCCTATAGAAGGAAAAAAACGCCTCTTATCCCCCCTTCAGACAAGGCCGCTCTCTTTCCATTCTGCCTTTCCAGGGCTGACACCCCTGCGCCAGGGCTCCAGGCCTCTCAGTGAATTCCATTGTTCACTATTGCCCCCGGCTCCCCGAATGTTCCCAAAGGCTGTGTCCAAGACCCAGTTCCTCTCTCTCTCTGTCCCCCTTTCTCTCTGTCTCTGTTTATCTGTCTCTATCTCCCAGCTCCACTTCCCCAGTGAGGGTTCTGTTCTCAGAAGTCTCTCCCCCTCGGGCCCGTAAGATAGCCACCAGGGCCTTCTGAGACCACATGCTCCCACGTCACGTTTGGCGGAGAAGACGAACATCTGTTTCCTGGTAGATTTCATTGTTCGTGACAGGCCTGACTTTCTTCATACCCCCATCCTTTAATCAATACTTGTGGCCAGGGTTGGGGGAGGGATGGGGTGCATTCATTGTAAGAACTCCCTGAAGTTCCAGTCATGAAGTTTTGGATACGACTGACCCCTGCCTTCAAGTCCAGGGATGACCTCTGACTGCCTTGGGGTAATAGACACTCTGGAGCCCCTTTCCCCCTTTCCCTGACTCTCCTAACTGGAAAGCAGGTTCCTTCTCCTCTGAACTTGTACAGCTCTTTCTCAGCATTTCTTCTATTAATGTCGCAGTTACACCACTGTCTGTGCATTCTGTGTGTGCTTGGTCGTGTCCAACTCTTTGCAATCCCGCGGACTATAGCCCACCAGGCTCCTCTGTCCGTGGGCTTTCCCAGGCAAGAATACTGGAGTGGGTTGCTGTTTTCTTCTCCAGGGGATCTTCCTGACCCAGGGATCAAACCGAGTCTCCTGCATCTCTTGCCTTGGCAGGTGGGTTCTTCTCCACTGAGTCACCTGGGAAGCGCTAGCACCTCTGTGTCCTGGGCATCAGTCATGGTTACATCATACCCACAGTCCTCGGTGAGAATGGCCATGTCCACGTCCCTGGCTAAGCAGCCAACCCCAAGTTACTTTCTGCGACCGTGTCTACCCTGTCTCCCTGCTGGCCATGCTGACTGGTCCTGGGGTGGGCAACTGACCAATAGGCAGGCAACCTCAGGCTAGAGACCCCACTAACTAGCCTTACAGCCCTGAGTGAACTGCAGTGATGAGCAGAAAGCAGCTCTGTGTAAGCAGAAGCCGGAAGGCAAGTAAAAGCTAGAGTAGAGAATGAAGACAGTCATCCTCAGGAATAAGGAAGCGGAGCCTCAGAGAAACCAGCTAACCTGCCCAGCAGGAAGTCTAATTCTCAAGCCTATTCTCCCAGCCGGTAAACCACACTCTCAAATCACCACCCAAAGCAACTGCATTGCATTCGCTGCAGAAAAACCCTTATTAGAGAAGCTAAAGAGGGAAATGTTGAAAGGAAACAATAGGGTCATTAGTGGCGGCTTCTTTCCCTGGGATGGTCACCCAGGGCCTCTCCTCTTGCCCATTAGTCTTTCTTTTAAGATTGTCCAGGAACTTTCCCCCACATCATACCCTGAATGCTTTTTATCCACTCTCAGGAATGTTTTTCATCTTCACTGATCCTGCATATGATGAGCAAAAAGCAAAATGCTGGAAGAAGCCCATGATCACAGGCCCCTCTGGGGGCAGCTACCTAGACCACAACAAGCCCCACATCTCAGAATGTTTCTCCACTCCCCCGGGAGAAGGACCCCAGAAGCACTTGCTGGGTACTTTCATTTACAGTGATTTGTCTTATTCTCACAATAGCCCTGAGATGTAAAACTGAGATTACGCAGACGTTCCCTGGTGGTACAGTGGATAAGAGTCCGCCTGCCAACACAGGGGACACAGGTTCAGTCCCTGGCCTGGGAAGATTCCACGTGCCGAGGGGCACCTAAGCCCGAGTGAGCTGGCGTACTGCAACTACTGAAGCCCGCGTGCCCTAGGGTCTGTGCTCTGCAACAAGAGACACTGCCGCGATGAAACACCCGCACACTGCAACTGGAGCGGAGCCCACGCACAGCAAGAAAGACTCGGCGCAGCCAAAAGTGAAGACACAGATTCTTAAAAAACAAAAACAGATAAAGTAAACCACGCAAGACCACAAAACTAACGTGCTGTCATTACGATCTTAACACAAGTCTGGTTAACTCCAAAGCTCACACTCTTCCCACCATTCACTGTTGCCTCCAAAATGGAAAGACAAATGGGACTAGGATACAACCCTATCATACAAGCATTAAGGTCTTTGCTTCATTTTCTTTTTATTGGCATCAGTAGTAGTCACGACAGATTGTTATCTAGAGCCTTTATTTTGGCAATGACGTGTCTGTAGTTCACTGAACGGACCCCTGTCTAGCGTAACAAGCTGGTACCACGCGTCTGAGAAGTTTGTGCAGTGGCCAGGCCCCACCACGGGACACAGTGTCGAAGCTAGGGGCTGTCTCTGGGGTACTCAGACAGGATTCTCCTGCAAGGAAGACATTACTGATGGGAAATGTGTAAAGGCCTGAGGGCAAACCCTCCCTTGATCATGGAGCACTCCCAGTATATCTCAGTGCAGCTGGAAACGTGTGTCTAACATTCTGGTGGGAGCGCTTCTCTACGCGTCCAGAGTCATTTAGGCAAGTGGGTTCAGAAACGCTCTCCAAATGCAGCTAAACTCCAAGATTTAGATGGTTCCTGACCTAGTTTCCAGTCGTTTCACTTCAGGCTTCTATTTGTCCAGCTATTCAAACACTATCACACTGACTTGAAAGAAGGAAATATTTTATCTGTTTCTTTTATAAAATTCATAAATTAATTCTGAGTGCCAATATGGGGCAGGTACTAAAGACTTAATGAGGGATTTCTCCAGTTCTGTACTAGCACAGATTAATGTTTCCTTCTGCTGGTGCATCAGAGTTCATTTGAGCATCGCAATATTCCTAGGGCAGGCAGACCTGGTTTTACAGTCTCCATATTACAAATGAGAAGCTTGACGATGAGAGAAGTTATGTGTTTTTCCCACAGTAACATAGCTTGTAAATAATAGATCTGAGACTCAAGCCCACTTACTCTAGGGGTCCCTTTTATGGCGTCAACGTGGCTCTTTGATATTTTACTTTTTGATCGTATTTTAGACTTGATATTTCTTGAAGGGCTTCCTCGGTGGCTCAGTGGTAAAGACTCCACTTGCAAGGCAGGAGACACCTGGGTCAGGAAGATCCCCTAGAGAAGGAAATGGCATCCCACTCCAGGATTCTTGCCTGGGAAACCCCATGGATAGAGGAGCCTGGCAGGCTACAGGCCATGGGGTCATAAAGAGTCAGATGTGACTTAGTGACTAAACGATGACAACAAATTTCTTGAAGGTGCGGTCTTTTGCCTGTGACAGTTTGGAGTAAGAGTCAGCAAGCTATGGCCCGTGAGCCAAGCCCACTGCCGCCTGTTTTAGGAAAGACAGTTTCCCTGGAGCACGGCTACACCCACACACTGGACTTCATGCTACAATGGCAGGGTTGAATAATTGCAACAGAGGCTGTATAGCATACAAAGCCTCACATAATATTTCTGGCCTTTTATAGAGGAAGCTTGCTGACTCCTGTCCACAATATAAATTTAACTTGTCTGCCCCTTGATTTTTATCTTTGGCCAGGGTCATGGGTCAGTCTGATACCAGGATCCAAAATCAGCCTAAGGTTACCCAAGATGCTGCTGCTGCTGCTGCTGCTGCTAAGTCGCCTCAGTCGTGTCCGACTCTGTGCGACCCCATAGACGGCAGTCCACCAGGATCCCCCGTCCCTGGAATTCTCCAGGCAAGAACACTGGAGTGGGTTGCCATTTCCTTCTCCAGTGCATGAAAGTGAAAAGTGAAAGTGAAGTCACTCAGTCGTGTCCGACTCTTCACGACCCCATGGACTGCAGCCTACCAGGCTCCTCCATCCATGGAATTCTCCAGGCAAGAGTACTGGAGTGGGATGCCATCGTCTTCTCCATACCCAAGATGACAGTTCTGCAAATTCTCCCACTGATAGGGGTTTTCTCCATCTTACTGTTGCTGTTTAATCACCAGGTCATGTCCGACTCTTTTGTGACCCCATAAACTGCAGCCCACCAGGCTCCTCTGTCTGTGGGATTCTCCTGGCAAGAATACTGGAGTGGGTTACATTTCCTTCTCCAGGGGATCTTCCCGACCCAGGGATCTAACCCGTTCCTCCTGCTTGGCAGACGGATTCTTTACCACTGAGCCACCAGGGAAGCCCTTTCTTCATCTACTTGACCTCAAAATTTGCCGTGTGTCCCTTCCTCTTCTGGTAGACTTAGGGCCCCAGAAAAGCATATGACTTCATACCCAAAGGAGGAAATATTGTGCATAAACAAGGACTTGATTTGCCGGAAAACTGCCTTTATTAACTCTAGCCTATAGCCATGGCCCATTCCATTCTCTGTATGTAACATCTAACTTGAGAGGAGGCTATCCAAGAATGCAGTTGGGTGCACTGGACCTGGCCCCAAAGTCAAACTGACTCTCTAAGACCAACGCTGTACTTTCCCAACTGTGCCTGAATTTGAAATGAGTTCTCCTTACTTTTCAGCTCTAGTGGAAGACCAAGAAAACGTGCGTATTGAATGGTCAGGGTTTCCATTCACTCAGCCCTTTCTTCTCCACCCAATGCGCCTTTTTTGATGTCCTCATGGCAACTTGAATCCACCAATGTGAGTTCCTATGCCTGGCACCTTCAGCATGCATCAGTTCGATAAACATGCCTAGAGTAGGCCCTAAGTTCTCCCTTTGAGTCTAGGCAAGTTGGTGGAACAGATGAGCGCCATCTAATCCAAATCCCCACATTGACAAAGACCTCAGATTCACTTTTGGCATCATCTACAAAAGAACTTACAGGCTTCCCACGTGACATTAGTGGTAAAGAACCAACCCACCATGCAGGAGATATAAGAGACGCAGGTTCGATCCCTGGGTTGGGAAGATCCGCTGGCAGAGGGCATGGCAACCCACTCCAGTATTCTTGCCTGGAGAATCCCATGGACAGAGGAGCCTGGTGGGGGCATGTTCATGGGGTCGCACAGAGTTGGACATGACTGAAGCAGCTTAGCACGCAAGCACACGCGAAAGAACTTACATTTAGAACTCCTGTGCTGCTGCTGCTGCATCGCTTCAGTCGGGTCTGACTCTGTGTGACCCCATAGATGGCAGCCCACCAGGCTCCCCCATCCCTGGGATTCTCCAGGCAAGAACACTGGAGTGGGTTGCCATTGCCTTCTCCGAGTACTGTGCTACATCAGTGGAATGACACTTGATTTGGGGCTGTGGCATTTAGAGTCTACTTTGAATTAATATTGATGTAGAACTTCTGCTATAACTTGTGAATAACATTACAAAATTACTCTTTGGGGGGTTCAGTTTAGTCCAGTGGTTCAGTCATCTCCAATTCTTTGGGATCCCATGGACTGCAGCACACCAGGCTTCCCTGTCCATCACCAACTCCCAGAGCTTGCTCAAACTCATGTCCATCGAACCATCTCATCCTCTGTCGTCCCCTTCTCCTCCTGCCCTCACTCTTTCCCAGTATCAGGGACTTTTCCAATGAGTCAGCTCTTTGCATCAGGAGGCCAAAGTACTGGAGTCTCAGCTTCAGCATCAGTTCTTCCAGTGAATAGTCAGGGCTGATTTCCTTTAGGATTGATGGGTTTAATCTCTACAGTCCAAGGAACAGGGGGTAAAATATTAATTTTTTAAATGTAAATATTTTATATATCAAATGTACCACAGTGTGTATTACACTACTTTATACTGTCTTCATATTTTAATTTATCAGGAGCTGCCAAAAACAGAAGAATCCTGAGCTTTTTTTGACTTCCAGAGCCCTGTATGCCTCAGTCAAACTGATCTCATCAATAAAGATGAGTTAAAAGTGGACACTGAGCTTTCCTAAGACTGTCCCCGAGTTTGAGCAGAATTGGGTACATTTCACTTCCTACTTTCATGTTCCATGTTATTTGTTCATCTCAGGATCCGTGTAGGTCAATGAGGAGGAACTCATGCAATTACAGAAATGACCCCCCTCTTCAGCACCTCTCTCCTGGAAAACCAAGAAAGATCAGCTTAGGTCAGCGCTCATTTTTAAATCTCAGTCAGGGGGCAACTCCAGAACTGTCTACTGTATCAACGAAACCAAAATTCAGACTTCTGACACAGAGATGTAACCTAATGTATACATACTCAAATGCCATTAGAGCGTGAGCAACCAGCAGAACTGTCTACCAATCAGCACTTAACTTGGCCCAGGGCTACCCACAAAGCTGATGTTAATATCCACGTGTGTGTACACACATATACATGCATATGAAGGGAAGGGAAGGGAAGGGAAAGTCGCTCAGCGGTGTCCGACTCTTGCGACCCCAGGGACTATACAGTCCATGGAATTCTCCAGGCCAGAATACTGGAGTGGGTAACTTTCCCCTTCTCCAGGGGATCTTCCCAACCCAGGGACTGAACCCAGGCCCCCAGCATTGCAGGCGGATTCTTTACCAGCTGAGCCACCAGGGAAGCCCAACAATACTGGAGTGGGTAGTCTATCCCTTCTCCAGCGGATCTTCCTGACCCAGGAACAAACTGGGGTCTCCTGCATTGGAGGTGGATTCTTTACCAACTGAACTATCAGGGAAGCTCATAAAGACTTATAGGTAATATATACATATTCACACATGTATATAAGCAGTTGAATTAACACTAATTTCTGGAATTTTGCCTCCAGTTTCAGGTGATAGGGATGAAACCTCCCGTATTTTTTATTTTTTCGGCCGTGCTGCATGGCATGTGGGATCTTAGTCCCCTAGACCAGGGATTCAACCCACACCCTTTTGGGGAGAAACACAGAATCTTAACCACTGGACCGCCAGGGCAGTCGAAAGCCTCTGCATCTTTATGTGAGGCAGTGAAACCCCAAGTCTAAAGGGCCACTTTGGGGGTGGGGTGTTCCTTCACTTAATAAATCCTCTTTATGATGTCTAGGGTCTAGGAGCTGGATAAGGTAGCCCTTACCTAGGAGGGGTTCCCTGGGTAGTGGGAGACACCCACCCCGATGTAAGACCACAGGAAGTGCCGTTCTCGATATACACC
>SJYC01117358.1:0-41547 GCA_006408675.1 Madoqua kirkii
CTTCCTGCTCTCCTTGACTATGACCTTGAGTTGTGTACATGGGGAATTCAGTGCTTGGGTTACCCAGCTGGAAGACAAAGCACGCTCCTAGGATACCAGGAAGGCAGGCAGGCGCGCGCGCGCACACACACACACACACACACACACACACACACACAAAGAATTCGATGGTTTTTAAAAAATCGATCCCTGGCCAGGGTTCAATTTCACGTGCCTCGAGGCAATGAAGCCCCAGTACCACAGCTACTGAGCCTATGCTCCCTGGAGCCCAGGAATCACAACTGCTGACGCCCAGGCACCTAGAGACCCTGTGCTCCCCAACAAGAGGAGCCGCTGCAGTAAGCCCACGCACCGCTACGAGAGTAGCCCGGGCTCGCCGCAGCTAGAGAAAGAGCGTGAACAGCAGTGAAAACCCAGCGCGGCCGAAAACAAGCAAATACAATTTGAAAATAAACAAAAGAATTCTGGGGAGTCACAGTTCCACCTTCGTACCCACTCAGAGGAGCGTCCACACTGCCGTCCCCTTCTCTCCTTTGCCCCTGCTAATGACAACACGGAGACTCGCTCTACTGTTTGAAAATTATCTTTACGTAATTATGTATGTTTTCCTGTTTATAAATGCCTGATTTCACACAAACAAACAAACAAAAACAAAGTGCTCTGGAGAGCTCCCTGGCGGCCTAGTGGTCAGGATCGCAGACTCTCACTGCTGGGGCCCAGGTTCAATCCCTGGTCAGGGAACTGAGACACCACAAGCTGCACGGTTCGGCCAAAAAAAGTAATGTTTAATAATAATTTTTAAAAACCCTCTGATGCCATCATAAGAAAAAGATAATATTTCCCTGAGGTTTATCATATGTTGTTCGTAGTTCAAATTACTTGTAGGAGTGGAGGTATACCACAATTTCTTTTTTTTTTTTTGGCTTTTTTAAAAATGAATAAACTTTACTTTTTAGAGCAATTTTAGGTTCACAGTTGAGTGGAAAGCACAGAGTTCCCATATGCCCCCCTATCCTCACCCAAGCACAACCCTGCCCACCATCAACAACCCCACACCAGCGGGGTACGTTTGTTACAGTCAGTCAAACTAGACTGACCCATCATAGCCGCTTAAAGTCCGTGGTTTGCATTAGGGTTCACTCTCGGTGTTGTATGGGGTCGCAGAGTCGGACGGACACGACTGAGTGACTTTCACTCACTCGCCCGCTCGAGGTTCTATAATCTATGGGTTTGGACACACACATAATGGCATATATCTACCACTGCAGTACAGCACAGAATAGTTTCACTATCTCAGAAAGTTCTCTGCCTTCTGCCTATTCCTTTCTTTTCCTGCCTGCAACCCCTGGCAATCCTTTTACTGTCTCCATAGTCATGCCTTTTCCTGAATGTAATATAGTTGGAACCAAACTATGTAACCTTTTTAGACCAGCTTCTTTCACTTAATACTATGCATGGGTTTCCTCCATGTCTTTCTGTGATCTTGCTATAATCACTTACTAGTTTGATGAGTGTTTTGCTCAATTCTTTCATATTTTCTACATAGACAATTATGTCAGTTCAGTTCAATTCAGTCACTCAGTTGTGTCCAACTCTTTGCAACCCCATGAATCACAGCACTCCAGGCCTCCCTGTCCATCACCAACTCCTGGAGTTCACTCAAATCACGTCCATCGAGTCGGTGATGCCATCCAGCCATCTCATTCTCTGTCGTCCCCTTCTCCTCCTGACCCCAATCCCTCCCAGCATCACAGTCTTTTCCAATGAGTCAGCTCTTCACATCAGGTGGCCAAAGTATTAGAGTTTCAGCTTCAACATCAGTCCCTCCAATGAACACCCAGGACTGATCTCCTTTAGAATGGACTGGTCGGATCTCCTTGCAGTCCAAGGGACTCTCAAGAGTCTTCTTCAACACCACAGTTCAAAAGCATCAATTCTTCGGCGCTCAGCTTTCTTTATAGTCCAACTCTCACATCCATACATGACTACTGGAAAAACCATAGCCTTGACTAGAAGACCTTTGTTGACAAAGTAATGTCTCTGCTTTTGAATATGCTATCTAGGTTGGTCATAACTTTCCTTCCAAGGAGTAAGCGTCTTTTAATTCATGGCTACAAACACTGTCTGCAGTGATTTTGGAGCCCAGAAAATTAAAGTCAGCCACTATTTCCACTGTTTCCCCATCCATTTGCCCTGAAGTGATGGGACCAGATGCCATGATCTTAGTTTTCTGAATGTTGAGCTTTAAGTCAACTTTTTCACTCTCCTCTTTCACTTTCATCAAGAGGCTTTTTAGTTCCTCTTCACTTTCTGCCATAAGGGTGGTGTCATCTGCATATCTGAGGTTATTGATATTTCTCCCGGCAATCTTGATTCCAGCTTGTGCTTCTTCCAGGCCATTGTTTCTCATGATGTACTCTGCATCTGAGTTAAATAAACAGGGTGACAATACACAGCCTTGACATACTCCTTTTGCTATTTGGAACCAGTCTGTTTTTCCATGTCCAGTTCTAACTGTTGTTTCCCGACCTTCATACAGGATTCTCAGGAGGAGAAACAGACAGGAGAAAATTCAGTTTTATTTCTTCCTTCCCAATCTGTATGCCTTGTATTTCCTTTCCTTTTTTTTTTTTTTTTGTCTTACTGAATTAACTAGGATTTACAGTATGATTTTGAAAAATATAAGTGAGAGAGACATCCCCATCTGATTCCTGATTTTAGTGGAAATCCTTCTAGTTTCTAACCATTCAGTATACTAGATGGAGGTTTTTGTAGATGTTCTTTATTAAATTGAGGAAGTTCCTCTCTGTTCCTAGTTGCCAAGAGTTTTTATTGTGAACAAGTGCTGGATTTTGTCAAAGGCTTTTTCTCCATCTATTCATACAATAATGTGATTTTTCTTCTTCAGTCTGTTCACAAGATGGATTACATTAACTGACTTTCAAGTACTGAACCAACCTTGCATAGCTGGTCCAAACCCCACGTGGCCGTGGGCTGAGAGCTTCACCGGTGCTTTAAACACCCACCCCTCTCCCCACCTTAGCTGGGCCAGGATGGTTGGAGGGACTGGAGTTAGGTATTTCCCTTTTCCCACATGAGAGGCTAGAGTTAGGTATTTTCTTTCCCCAAGGTAAGTTAGGTTCTGGTAAAACCCCAGTAGGTTAAGTTCTGATGAAATAATTTCTCCTGAGAGCAGGTTTTGCTAAGAACAGAACGCTCCAGCATATTTCAAAGTGGCTCCTTTTCCCCCTCCACCTGCTGGACTTCTGAGTACTTTGCTCCAGTACTCACTGCGAGGAACATTGGTACAAAAGTGTGGAGGCCCCCTTATCACTGGGCCCTGGAGCTCTTAACCCTCAGACTTGTCCACACTGACCTTCCAGCAGTTTTTCAGCTGCGGTTCAGGTCTTCCCATTATCGGGCTTCCCAGGTCTCTCAGTGGTAAAGAATCCACCTGCCATCAGTACTCACTGCGAGGAACATTGGTACAAAAGTGTGGAGGCCCCCTTATCACTGGGCCCTGGAGCTCTTAACCCTCAGACTTGTCCACACTGACCTTCCAGCAGTTTTTCAGCTGCGGTTCAGGTCTTCCCATTATCGGGCTTCCCAGGTCTCTCAGTGGTAAAGAATCCACCTGCCAAAGAGAGAGACACAGAAGATGCAGTCTCCATTCCCGGGTCGGGAAGATCCCCAGGTATGCAGGAGGAGGAAGTGGCAGCCCGCCCCAGTACGCTTGCCTGCAGAATCCCACGAACAGAGGGGCCGGCGGGCTGCGGTCCACGGGCGCGGAGTCGCGGGAGTGCGCACGCACAGCGGGTGGGCTCCGCTCGGAAGCGGAGATTCTCTGTATCCACGCGTCTGTCTGCTGACTTGCCCCGTGGCCTCATTTCTCTGACAGATCTAAGACAAGTTTGTTTTTTCTCTTTTTCAGTTTGTTCAGCTTTTTACTTGCTGTTAGGACAGAGCAGCAACTTCTAAGCCCCTTACACGCCAGACAGGAAACTAGAAGTCCTCCACCATAATTTTTTCAGTACCGAGGAGTCTCTAAAAGGTCTTACTCTGCCCTAGAAGAACTCAATTTCAGTCAACGTTTGTCAAGCAGCCATCTATGAGTCAAATGTCTGGTAGATTCGTTCACACTTGTTATCTCTCTCAGCCCTCAGAACAGCGGTGACAGGTAGGTATTAAAATTGTCCCCATTTTACAGACGAGGAAGCTGATACTCGAAAAATGTAAATGACTTGGCAGGACTACATAATTAGAAAGCGATAGCACTAAGATTAAAACCAGGTCTTCTTTTAACTCCAAGGCCGGGGAGACAACTTTAGGAAACTAAAAGTCTGGAGTGATAATTTTAGAAAATTAGAAGTCTCACTCGACTTCCGGCTCCCCCTGCTCCTCTGGGACCTTCGTGTGTGTTTGGGTTGGCATGGAGGTGGGGGCACTGAGGAAGCTGAGTTCCACCCACTGAATCAAGGCTGTGGCAGAGGCTTGAGCTGCTATGATCAATGCCAGTTAGGTTTATTCTGACTTTCCAGAATACCCTGGGGACATCCTGCCAGAATCAACAGACAACAGTCACAATCCAATTTTTAAAAGCGGTTCTTCCATTTTATTCTTGACTGTACAGACCATAAGTTTATAACCAGGGTCTAAGCTTCCTCAAGGATCCCAGGGGCATCGGGAAGTTCATGCATTTCTTGAAACTGTTGTTGCTCTGCGTAGGTGTGAAAAAATGAATTTTTCTGAGAAGAGGGTTTATCTCTTTCATTAAATGTTCAAAGAGTTCTCTAATGCAAACGAAGTAAAAAAATAATTAGTCCAGGCTTTGCCCAAGAAGAGTTTGTTTTTAAACGTTCTGACTCCAGCCTAGGGAGAGAACCAGATACTAGTAAAGAATGCAGCAGTTCATATCAGGAAATAATAATCACACTAATACTTCGGTAATTACTTTTTTCCTCTGTGCTGATCGAGACATAGATCTGGCTTTGGTGAAACCAAGAAAAAAAGAAACCCCAACAATTTGTGCAGAGACCAAGAGGATGCATCTGTTTCCTGAATCAACCAGATCAAATGAGCCCTGAATCAAACATTGCCTGTGCTGAGGCTCTATTTTCTTCCAAAGAGAGATGAAGCAGTTGCTCTCAAAGGGGGAAAGAAAAAGAAAAATATAAAGAAAGAAAAAGTAAGTCTAGGCAAAATAAGAATGATAATCTCTACCTCCTCTGGAGTAATGCCAATGAATTTCTTTCTTTCTTTCTTTCTTTCTTTGTTTTTCCCCCTTATTTTTTTTTAAATATACTTTCTTGTCTGTGCTGCACAGAATATGGAATCTCAGTAACCCCACCAGGGATAAAGCCTGCACCCCTTGCATAGGAAGCTGGTCTTAGCCACTGGACCGCCAGGGGAGTTTCAACCAAAGGCTGTCTGATATACTGCCGTCTTCAAACTAAAGTTCCCTCCTAACAGGTATTACTTCTAAAGTGCCGGTGAAGTAACTCCAGTCTCCGAAGTCTTATACAGTGAAGACTTTGGCTCGGTCGGCCCGGGTTTGTTTCGGCAGGTGCTACGTCGGGTCCTGCCAGTGTTGCCGGCACCTTTCTTGGTTAAAGCCGCACCCCTTGCATAGGAAGCTGGTCTTAGCCACTGGACCGCCAGGGGAGTTTCAACCAAAGGCTGTCTGATATACTGCCGTCTTCAAACTAAAGTTCCCTCCTAACAGGTATTACTTCTAAAGTGCCGGTGAAGTAACTCCAGTCTCCGAAGTCTTATACAGTGAAGACTTTGGCTCGGTCGGCCCGGGTTTGTTTCGGCAGGTGCTACGTCGGGTCCTGCCAGTGTTGCCGGCACCTTTCTTGGTCGTCTGCGTATCTGCCGCCACCGAGTCACGCCTCATCCATCGGTGTGCTTTTGGCTGCCTCTGCACTTGGCTTTTTTTCCCTCGCCTCTGCTGTTCCCTCTGAATGGCACGCCCTTCCCTCCCTCGTCCCCTTCACTATCTCCTCCTCAGCCCAAGAGACTCCTCTTCGAGGTAGTTTTTTCCCAGCCCCTTCAGAGGAATGTTCTGTCCTTGGCATCTCTGTAGTACCCTGCGGGCACTCTTATGCCAACGCCCAGTGTACCGCTGCCCTGGAAGGCCCTTGAGGGCGGGAGCTGTGTCTTTCATCTGTGATCTCTAGGTGTGTCTGACACATAAGCTTTTACCAAATACGCGTAAAATGAATGAGCAGTTAGTTTCCCATCCGCACCTAATAAGGGGTATTAAGTAATAGATGTTTGTGCAAATATCCTGATGTTGAAAGTAATCAAAGTAGTCTCTGTTCCCCTTGCTTCCCCCTCTCAGAACCTGGAGATTTTAGAAATACTGACCTCTCAATATCAAAAAGCTCAATTTAACATGCCCCTATATCCAAGGAGCTCTAAAAAAAATAATAATAATCTGAATTATCATAAGAAAACAGATTATATAATACATTAAAACAAAAGGGAAGTTTTAGATTTTAGTCTCAAAAATATGGTTCCTTTTTCTGTGGACATGACTGTGATGTTCAGGGTTAATGGCCATCATTGACCTTTTTTTTTTCAAAATCTGCTGCGTGTGACACATAAATTCCCTTAACTATGTGTTTTTCCAAGAGCTGAATCAGACCTCTTATTTAGTCATCACGATGCTCAACTCTTAAGTTTGAGAAATGCAGTCACAAAACAGAGAGACTATGTAAAGCTTTTAACTTCTTTCCTCCAAGAAAGGCAATACGTGGAGAGGAAAAAGGAAAACAGACCACAGATCAGTGTCTTCACTAATTACATCTGACTGGGAAGACCTGAGCCTGCTCTCTGCTCAGTGTGCTTAAGGCAAGTGAAATTAATTGAATCACATACAAGAAGACATATTTAAATCTCAGGAATGAGACTTGAAATAAATTCAAAATTTTAAAGAATAGAATAGTTTCTCTCTTTCCTGAAAGTAGGTAGTTGCATAAAATAACCAGCTGATGCTAGAATTCTCTTTCTTTTTTTGTATTGAAATGGGAGAAAAGCATATGTTTTTAGATTTTAAAGGGACTTTGAAGCTCAGTTACTCCAAGCTCTCACTCTCACTCATTCTAATTTGACTCATTATATAATCCCCCTGTCATTATATTCCTGGGGAGCACAGGCGGAACCCTACCTAAAATAGACTTTCTTGGAAGGATTTGGTCCTCTGAATACTTGCCCCAAGGATCATCTAGTCTAAACACCATCATTTCCCTCACAAGGAAGATGATGTCTAAACATAGGCTTCCAACCAGATGTACCCAAGGCTTTATGATATACAAAGCATGTTCTCATCACTGTATCTAAATCAATAAAGAAAGATTCAGAGGCTCTCCAGAGTCACCCAGCTTGTTAACTATGGAATCTGGACCAGGACTCCTGGTGGTGTGCCCTTTCTCCTTCACCATGGTATTTCCTGAAAAGTATCCAAAGTGCTGATTTATATGGTTCTGAGCAGGAGAGCCTGGCCATATCCAGGGATAATATGGAGTTAAAGATTTCTGATGTTTTGGGACTTCCCTGGTGATCCAGTGGCTAAGACTCCGCAATCCCAGTGCAGGGGGCCCAGGTACGATACCGGGCCAGGGAACTATATTCCACACACCACAACTACAAAGATCTGCGTGCTGCAACAGAGATTCCAACTGCTGCAACTACGACCCAAACAGCCAAATAAACAAATAAATATCTTTAAAAAAGAATCTGATGGTTTACAAGGAAATGAACAAATCCCTTCAAGGGCACACCGCAAACAGCCCTTGCGGAAATGTGAGACATCTCAAAGCTGAGGAGAAGCTGGTGTTATGCTTCATTTTAAAGCTCTTCACAGAATTGTAGGAGAGGGTGTGTTGTAAGCATCACTTTCAAACTTTATGTGTGTATAAGCATCTCAGGATCGTGCAAATGCAGATTCTCATTCACAAAATCTTGGATGGGGCCTGGCAAAAGACTGTCCACTGGAGGATACTCCAGTATTCTTGCCAAGAGAATCCCATGAACAGTATGAAAAGGCAAAAAGATATAGCACCAGAAGATAAGCCTTCCAGGTCAGAAGGTGCCCAGTGTGCTACTGGGGAAGAGTGGAGGGCAGTTACTAATAGCTACAGAAAGAAGGAAGCAGCGGGGCCAAAGTGGAAATGACACTCAGTTGTGGATGTGTCTGGTGGTAAAAGTAAAGTCCAATGCTGTAAAGAACAATATTACACAGGAACCTGGAATGTCAGGTCCGTGAATCAAAGTAAATTGGAAGTGGTCAAGCAGGAGATGGAAAGAGTGAACGTTGATATTTTAGGAATCAATGAACTAAAATAGATGGGAATATGTGAATTTAATTCAGATACCATTTTATCTACTACTGTGGGCAAGAATCCCTTAAAAGAAACAGAGTAGCCCTGATAGTCAACGAGAGTCTGAAACGCAGTACTTGGGTGCAGTCTCAAAAATGATGGAATGACCTCTGATCATTTCCAAAGCGAACCATTCAACATCACAATAATCCAAGTATATGCCCCTACCACTAAGGCTGAAGAAGCTGAAGATGAACAGTTCTGTGAAGAAGTATGAGACCTTCTAGAACTAACACCAAAAAGATGTCCTTTTCATCATAGGGGACTGGAATGCAAAAGTAGGAAGTCAAGAAATACCTGGAATAGTAGGCAAATTTGGCCTTGGAGTACAGAATGAAGCAGGGCAAAGGCTAATAGAGTTTTGCTAAGAGAATGCACTGATGATAGCAAGTACCCTCTTTCAACAACATAAGAGAAGACTCTACACATTGACATCACCAGATGGTCAACACCAAATCAGACTGATTATATTCTTTGCAGCCAAAGATGGAGAAGCTCTACACAATCAGCAAAACAAGACTGGGAGCTGACTGTGGCTCAGATCATGAACTCTTTATTGCAAAATTCAGACTTAAATGGGAGAAAGTAGGGAAAACCACTAGGCCATTCAGATGTGACCTAAATCAAATCCCTTATGATTGTACAGTGGAGGTGATGGATAGATTCGAGAGATTAGGTCTGCCTGAAAAACTATGGACTGAGGATCGTGACATTATACAGGAGGCAGTGACCAAAACTATCCCAAAGAAAAAGAAATGCAAGGAGGCAAAGCGGTCGTCTATGGAGGCCTTACAGATAGCTAAGAAAAGAAGGGAAGCAAAAGACAAGGGAGAAAAGGAAAGATACACCCATCTGAATGCAGAGTTCCATAGAATAGCAAGGAGAGATGAGAAAGCCTTCAGTGAACAATGCAAAGAGACAGAGGAAAACAACAGAACGGGAAAGACTAGAGATCTCTTCAAGAAAACTGCAGATACCAACGGAACATTTCATGCAAGGATGGGCACCATAAAAGATGAAGAAGAAGAAGAAATTAAGTAGAGGTGGCAAGAATATGCGAAACTGTACAAAAAGATCTCAGTGACCCAGAAAACCACTATGGTGTGGTCACTCACCTAGAGCTAGGTGTCCTGGAGTGTGAAGTCAATTAGGCCGTGGGCAGCATTACCATGAACAAAGCTAGTAGATGTAACAGAATTCCAGCTGAGCTCTTTCAAATGCTAAAAGGTAATGTTGTTGAAGTGCTGCACTCAATATGCCAGCAAATTTGGAAAACTCAGCAATGGCCACAGGACTGGAAAAGGTCAGTTTTCATTCCAGTCCCAAAGAAAGGCAGTGATAGTGTTCAGACTACCGCACAATTACATTCATTTCACATGCTAGCAAAGTAATGCTCAAAATCCTTTGAACTAGGCTTCAACAGTAAATGAACCAAGAACTTCCAGATGTACAGGCTGGATCTAGAAAAGGCAAAAGAACCAGAGATTAAAGTGCCAACATCCGTTGGATCATAGAGAAAGTGAGGGATTTCAAAAACACATCTGCTTCCTTGACTACGCTAAAGCCTTTGACTGTGTGGATCACAACAAACTGTGGAAAATTCTTAAAGAGATGCGAATACCAGACTGCCTTGACCTGTATGCAGGTCAAGAAGCAGCAGTTAGAACTGGACATGGAAGAACAGGACTGGTTTAAAATTGAGGAAGGAGTACATCAAGGCTGCATATTGTCACCCTGCTTATTTAACTTACATGCAGAGTACATCATGCAAAATGCTGGGCTGGATGAATCACAAGCTGGAACCAAGATGGCTGGGAGAAATAACAACCTCAGATACCCAGATGATACCACTCTAATGGCAGAATGAAAAGAAGTAAACAGCCTCTTGATGAGGGTGAAAGAGGAAAGTGAAGAAGCTGGCTTAAAACTCAACATTCAAAAATCTAAGATCATGGCATCTGGTCCCATCACTTCATGGCATGTAGATAGGGAAACAATGGAAACAGTAACAGACTTTATTTCTTGGGCTCCAAAATCACTGAGAACAGTGACTGCAGCCATACAATTAAAAGACTCTGGGTCCTTGGAAGAAAAGCTGTGACAAACCTAGACAGCATATTAAAAAGCAGAAACATCACTTTGCTGACAAAGGTTTATGTGGTCAAAGCGATAGTTTTTCCAGTAGTCATGTACCAACATGAGAGCTGGACCATTGAGAAGGCTGAGCACCGAAGAACTGATGCTTTTGAACTGTGGCGCTGGAGAAGACTTGTGAGAGTCCCTTGGACTGCAAGGAGATCCAACTGGTCCATCCTAAAGGAGATCAGTCCTGAATATTCATTGAAAGGACTGATGCTGAGGCTCCAGTACTTTGGCCACCTGATGGGAAGAGCTGACTCACTGGAAAAGACCCTGATGCTGGGAAAGACTGAAGGCAACAGGAGAAGAGGGTGGCAGAGGATGCGGGGGTTACAGAACATCACTGACACCGTGAAGCTGAGTTTGAGAAAATTCCGGGAAATGGGGAAGGATAAGGGAAGCCTGGTGGGCTGCAGACCATGGCATCGCAGAGTCAGACGCCACTGAGGGATGGAACAACAACGCAGCCTTCTCCCGGAGTCTGCCAAAGCTGCTGCTCCACGGAGCACACAGCTACGCACGGTGAGCAGCTGGTTGTGAGGAAGAGCTTCGTCTTGGAAGCAGAACATGTGAATCCAAGGCTCCACTATACATTTATGTGCCATGCGAATCTGGGCAAGTCACACTCTAGGACTGTTTCCGTGCCTGAAAGGTGGGGGTTATAATCATCTTTCTGTGTACATCGAGACCCTTAAGGTTGTCATCTGCCATCCCTTTTCCGGGACTCTGTCCTAATGAGAGGACATTTTTGACCATCAGAGATGTTTCTCACAATACTTTCTATAACAGCAAAAAAAAAAAAAGAGAGAGAGAGAGAGAGAAACCTAAATAGCTAAAATTAAGGAAACATTTTAGAGTAAAGAAGAATAGATCCATTGCATTAAATATTAAGCAGCCGTCTAAAATCCTATTTAAGGAAAAGATTTAAGAATATGGAGTTGGGGCTTCCCTGGTGGCTCACTGATTAAAAAAAAAAAAAACCTGCCAATGCAGAAGACATGAGTTCGACCCCACATCCAGAAGGATCCCACAGACCATGGGACTAGCGGCTGTGCTCTGCATCAAGAGAAGCCTCGGCAACGGGGAGCCTCAGCACTGCACCCAGAGAAAGCCTGCACTGCAGCAAAGACCCAGCACAGCCCAAATAAAGACAAATACATGAGTGTATGTTTTCAATGAATATGGACGGGGACTTCCCTAGGGTCCAGTGGTTAAGAGCCCCCCTTTCAAGGCAGGGGACCAAGGTTCAGTCCCTGGTCTGGGAACTCAGATCATTCTACTAGGCCAGCTCACCACAAGCACATACAGAGCCCAGGTGCTCCGGAGCCCGCCTGCCACAGCTAGAGAAAACCCACACGCTGCAACTGAGACCCAACACAGCCCAAATTAAAATAGGTAAATTAAAACAAACAAACATATATGTATATATACTACACAAAATCTCTGCCCCGGTTGACCCACAGGGACACTGAGAATCAAATGAGACCACAATTGATAATGCAGTATGTAACTATGAGGAATTATATAATTATCATCAAATAGCACGGAGAAAATCCAGGTCAGCGCTCATTCCACGCCTTGGCAGCCTGCCCTAACTCTGCAACATAATGCTTCCTAGAATGGCCAGCTTCCATCTGAACAGTCTCTCTTAGCAGGAAGACTTCATTCTGACTGTGATTAAAAATATGAACCCAAGAAGCAAAGAATATGCATTTCCTATTTCTGTTGTGACCCTTGAGAAAGAGGAAGAAGAGGATGGTTTTTTAAACATTTCTGAGGCAAACTACTTAAAAGTTGAGGTGGAAAGGGCAGAAGGTTCTTCTAAGATCAAATCTGAGTTTGAATCCCAGCTTTGCCATGTATTGGCGGCGGGAGTACGGGAGAGGACCTTAAACAAGTCAAAACCAATTTCTTTTAGCTTCAATTTCCAAGTCTTAAAACAGCGTTCATAGTATTCATCTCCTAAGGTGATCTGAGGATTAAGTGAAATAATGAATGAAAAGTGCCTGGTATAGTTTCTGGTACACAGCAGACTCTCATTAGTCACATTGCTAATTGTGGAGAATATGCCCTAATTCATGGAGTCACAAAGAGTTGGACATGACTGAGTGACTGAACTGAACTGAACTGAATGCAAGAGGGAGAGCATTACAGATTTGAAGATTACAGAATGTTGTGGAATAGTGATTTTGGCTTAGACTTTTATAGGAAGAAGGTAATTTACAGGTGGAGTGATTTAGAGTTCTAATCATTTTACAGTTGAGGAAATCTCTGTCAGCAGAATGGGTAACATTTACCTCTGTGTCTAGCTCTTCAGAGAGGGACAAACAGTTCTAATATACCTAAATTCTTGAGGCAAAGAATAAGAATTCAGAGGGTTTGCATTTAGTCTTATCACAAATATCCATGAGTCATCTGCAAATCTTATGATAGGAGTCAGTAAAAGACTGCTGCTGCATCGCTTCAGTCGTGTCCAACTTTGTGCAACCCCATAGATGGCAGCCCACTAGGCTCTTCTGTCCCTGGGATTCTCCAGGCAAGAACACTAGAGTGGGTTGCCATTTCCTTCTCGAATGCATGAAAGTGAAAAGTGAAAGTGAAGTCGCTCAGTCTCTTAACGACCCCATGGACTGCAGCCTACCAGGCTCCTCCATCCATGGGATTTTCCAGGTGGGATTTCCCAGGCAAAAATAGTGGAGTGGGTTGCCATTTCCTTCTCCAAGTAAAAGACTAGACAATGAATATTGTCAGTTTTTGTGGGGAAATGTGGTTCTTTATGGTAAACTTTCCTGGAATATAAAATGCCAGGAAGGTTTCAAAACATGGAAGTGGGCAGAGATTTCTTAACAATCACTGTTTTCTAGGGAAATGAGACTCAGGCAATGTTAATATTGTCAGTTTTCTACATGTGAATTCTAAGTCATTGACAGAAATAAGTTTATTTTCATCACTTCTTCCCAGGTGCTGCTTATTCTAAAAAACTGTGTCACAACTCAAATTTTGGAAACTTTTGAATATAAAAAGTTAATAGAGAAGTTAATCTGATGGGAAATAAACAAATTAATCTAGAATTTGCAGGAATATGAAACCATCTGCTTTAGGTTTACTAAATTAGAAGGAAACACTCATTTATTAAATGTGACACTTTATGTCTTTCATTTGCTTTATTTATACAGCAATATTCAGAGTTTTACTTATCATGGTTAGAATATACTCCTACCAAATATAATCAGTTCCTTGGTTGAAACAAAACAGTTGCTTGCTTAGAGAATGATATTATAGTGCTTGTTTAAACTTGACCTGTTTATACTACGTTGATTAAATATGAATCAAATGTTCCAGAGTATTATTGTTTTAATACTTTTCCTGGAAGCTTGACAACAAATCTCATGTATTAGTTCAGCAAATAGTTCAGTATTTATATACTTAAAGTCTGTGAAATAATGCATGATCCCATCCTGAGTTGATGAACATTCTTCTGTTTTGGGGCAAATTTCAAATAAAGGCTCCACTTGAGCTTTTTTCTCAGTAACTGCTTGTCCACCACCCTGGGCTGGTTGCCAAGCAATAATGTGATTGCTTTACAGTCAGTGGGAAGTAATTCAGTGGCACTTTCTCATTTGTAATGCTTCTCAATAAGGAATGAGGTTGTTAGGCAACAGATGACAGAGGGTAGGAGCAGAAAAAAGACTTCAGTTAGGAATTCACACCAAATACCACTTTATTTTCTATACTGAGTCAATATTTTAAATTTTTATTTTGAAATAATCCCTAGATACAAACAAAAGTTGCAAGAATATACAGATAGTTCCTGTGCACTCTCCAGCCAGGTTCCCTTAAAGATAATATCTTATAAAATATCAAGTGAAGTGAAATTTGCTCAGTTGTGTCCCACTCTATGTGACCCCTTGGAATTGTCTGGCCAGAATACTGGAGTGGGTAGCCTTTCCCTTCTCCAGAGAGTCTTCTCAACCCAGGGATCAAACCCAGGCCTCCCACATTGCAGGTGGATTGTTTACCAGCTGAGCCACAAGGGAAGCCTAAGAATACTGGAGTGGGTAGCCTATCCCTTCTCCGGTGGTACTTCCTTACCCAACATCAAAATCAAGAATTATTTGAATTTCACATTTTTACATGTAATTTTTTTTGGTTTAGTTGTATGAACAATCACAGATATGGATTCATATAGCTGCTATCACAAATTGAGTACTGAAGGGTTCCATAATCTCAAAGAAATTCTTTTGTGCTCTCTCTTCCTTGTCACACCCTCCTCACCAATCCTAACCCTGGCAATCATGATTCTGTTCTTGTTTTTATTTGTTTAGCCATTCTAAAACATTCAAAGTGATGTCTCATCATGGTTTTAGCTTATATTTCTTTAATGGCTTATATTTCTTTCATGTGATTTCTTTTGTCATTCATATATTCTCTTTGATGAAGTGTCTATTCCTAAATTTTGCCCATTCTTCAATTAAAGTCTGTTTTTCTGGTTGAGTTCTTTATATACTCCAGACACAGGCCCTGCACAACATAAGCAATATGCACTATATTCTCCTGGCTTTGGGCTGTCTTTTCAACCTCTTAATTATCTTCTGCAGAACAAAAGTGTTTTAATTTTAATAAAGTTTAATTAATCAATATTTTTATGTGTGATTCATATATTTATTTTGTGTATATGAATCATATTATTCATTGCCTTTTCTAAGAACTCATTGCCTAACCCAAAATAGAAAAATAGCATTTCCTCCTATGTTTTATTCTGAAAATTGTATAGATGTAGATTTTATATTTATATCAGTAATCCATTCATTTCTTCCTATGTTTTATTCTGAAAATTGGATAGATTCAGATTTTATATTTATATCAGTAATTCATTTTAATTTTTGTATAGGTTTTGACGTTTAAGTTGAGGCTTATATTCTACCTAGCAGTGTCCAATTATTCCACTTGTTGGAAAAACTATCTTAGCTCCATTGAAGTGCTTTTGCTTCTTTGTCATAAATAAGCTGGTAGTACTTGTGAGAGTCGACTAATGAATTTGTCCTACTCGACTGGTATTAGTGTCAGTTCCCCTACCCATAGTCCTGTTATACTTACTGTAAAGTACATAGAAAGTCTTAAAATATCATAAAGCAATTTTTATTCTTCATTTTCAAGATTATTTTAGCTGAATTTAGAAGATTTATACTTCAGTGTTTCATTTTGGGAAGGTATTGTCATAGTAATTTTTACACTTTAAATTCAAATTGTTCATTCAGTTCAATTTGGTTCAGTTACTCGGTCATGTATGACCTTTTGTGACCCTATGGATGGCAGCACACGGGGCCTCCCTGTCCATCACCAACTCCTAGAGCTTACTCAAACTCATGTCTATCAAGTAGGTGATGCCATCCAACCATCTCATCCTCTGTTGTCCGCTTCTCCTCCTGCCTTCAATCTTTCCCAGCATCAGGGTCTTTTCCAAAGAGTCAGTTCTTCATATAAGGTGGTCAAAGTTTTGGAGTTTCAGATTCAACATCAGTCCTACCAATGAATATTCAGGACTTGTTTCCTTTAGGTCGGACTGGTTGGATCTCCTTGCTGTCCAAGGGGCTCTCAAGAGTCTTTCCCAAAACCACAGTTCAAAAGCATCAATTCTTTGGCACTCAGCTTTCTTAATAGTCCAACTCTCACATATGTACATATGTGAGAAAACCATAGCCTTGACTAGATGGACCTTTGTTAGCAAAGTAATGTCTCTGCTTTTAAATATGCTGTCTAGGTTGGTCATAACTTTTCTTCCAAGGAGCAAAGTCTTTGAATTTCATGGCTGCAGTCACCATCTGCAGTGGTTTTGGAGCCCAGAAAAATAAAGTATTTCAGTGTTTCCACTGTTTCCCCATCTATTTGCCATGAAGTGATGGGACCAGATGTCATGATTTTGTTTTCTGATGCTGAGTTTTAAGCCAACTTTTTCACGCTCCTTTCATCAAGAGGCTCTTTAGTTCTTCTTCACTTTCTGCAATAAGGATGGTGTTATCTGCATATCTGAGGTTATTGATATTTCTCCCAGCAATCTTGATTCCAGCTTGTGCTTCATCCAGCCCAGCATTTCTCATGATGTTCTCTACATATAAGTTAAATAAGCAAGGTGACAATATACAGCCTTGACGTACTCTTCCTATTTGGAACCAGTCTTTTGTTCCATGTCCAGTTCTAACTATTGCTTTCTGATCTGCATATAGGTTTCTCAAGAGGCAGGTCAGGTGATCTGGTATTCCCATCTCTTTCAGAATTTTCCACAGTTTATTGTGATCCACACAGTCAAAGGCTTTAGCATAGTCAATAAAGCAGAAGTAGATGTTTTTCTGGAACTCTCTCGCTTTTTTGATGATGCAATGGATGTTGGCAGTTTGATCCCTGGTTCCTCTGCCTTTTCTAAAACTTGCTTCAACATCTGGAAATTCATGGTCCATGTACTTTTGAAGCCTGGCTTGGAGAATTTTGAGCATTACTTTAATAGCATGTGAGATGAGTGTAACTGAGCAGTAGTTTGAGCATTCTTTGACACTGGCTTTCTTTGGGATTGGAATACAAACTGACCTTTCCCAATTCTGTGGTCACTGCTGAGTTTTCCAGATTAGCTGGCATATTGCAGCAGTTTCACAGCATCATCTTTAAGATTTCAAATGGCTCAATTGCAATTCTATCACCTCCACTAGCTTTGTTCATAATGATGCTTTCTAAGGCCCACTTGACTTCACATTCCAGGATGTCTGGCTCTAAGTGAGTGATCACACCATTGTGATTATCTGGGTCATGAAGATCTTTTTTGTACAGTTCTTCTGTATATTCTTGCCACCTCTTCTTAATATCTTCTGTTTCTATTAGGTTCATAACATTTCTGTCCATCTTTGAGCCTATCTTTGCATGAAATGTTCCCTTGGTATCTCTAATTTTCTTGAAGAGATCTCTAGTCTTTCCCATTCTATTGTTTTCCTCTATTTTTTTTTTTTTTGCAAATTATTCATTGCACACACACACACACACACACACTGAAATATGTTTGATTTTTGTGTCATGGTCTTATATCATTTGAACTAGCTATGCTTACATATTAGGTCTAGAACATTTTTCTTAATGGAGTCTTTGGGATTTTCTATGTAGAGAATCATACCATCCAGGAATAGGGACAATTATATTTCTTCCTTTTCCAATCCATATGTCTTTAATTTCCTTTTTTGGCCTCATTTCCTGTTAGACTGCCAATGTTATATTGGAGAGGAGTGACAGTGTATAGTATCTTTGCTTGATTCTTAGTTTTCATTGGAAAGCATTTAGTCTCACATCAATAAGTGTGATGTTAACTGTACATAGATATTCTTTATTAGATTGATGGAATTCTAAGTTTTCTGATAGTTTTTACATGAATGGATATTGCATTTTGGCAAGTGTCTTTTCATTTGATTATCTTGGTTGTGAAGATCTTTTTTGTACAGTTCTTCTGTGTATTCTTGCCACCTCTTCTTAATATCTTCTGCTTCTGTTAGGTCCATACCATTTCTGTCCTTTATCGAGCCCATCTTTGCATGAAATGTTCCCTTGGTATCTGTAATTTTCTTGAACAGCTCTCTAGTCTTTCCCATTCTGTTGTTTTCCTGTTTTCTTAGATTCTATATTTGTCTATTTGGCATCCATTAGACAGCTGAAGTTGTTTACATCTCCTCTGAGATCCAGAGCTCATATTCTGAAATCACCTCCTTTAACTAACTCATACACACCAAGCCATTATTTCCCCGACCCAGATTAACACAGGGCCAGAAATCAGACATCTAGGAAGAGCTGCTGTGCCCCCCTCTCCAAAGCCCAGAAGAATCATTCAAACTAGCCGGTCCTAAGCTGTTTACTCTACCCCGCCTTGCCTTTCCTGCAAAAGCCCCAGTCAGGGCTGTGGTTCACCTCTTTCTGCCTCCTGGCAAAGCTTGTGCTTCCCTAGGTGGCCCTGAATGGTAAGGGCCTTTGCTCTCAGGAAATGTAAGTAATAAACTCTTTCAAAGACACTGACCTCTCCATGTCGTCACTCAGTCATGCCAATAGATTAAAATCCCCCGGATATAATGGAGATAGTTTTATCCCCTGAACACCCTAGGAAATAATGGATTCCTTTTTTGACCTAAACTAGTTTGAGATGACTTTTTGTCACTTACGATCTAAAGAATTCAAACTAACATCTACACATTCCCAGGTCTTCTCCCAAGCTTCAGAAACTATCTTAAATGTGGCCGTTCTGCGACGCCCTGCTGGCCCAGTGGCTGGGGCTGTGCATGCCCTTCATACAAGGGGCATGGCTTCTATCTCTGGTCAAGGAACGGGGATCCACATGCTGCCTGGCACCACCAAAATGCAACAAAACACAATTTTAAGACTATTCTTTCATAGTCAACTACGCACAGGCCCATGCCTCGGCTGGAGCTCGAGAATGCTTGCTTTGGGCCAAAAGGCCACAGCCAGTTCTTAAGTAGATGGAATGATCAGGTTTGGGTTTTAAGACAATCACTGTGACACGCTTCCCTGGCAGTTCAGTTGGTAAGAATCCGCCTGCAATGCAGGAGACGCAGGTTCAATCCCTGAGTTGGGAGGATCCCCTGAAGAAGATGTCGGCCCACTCCAGTATTCTTGCCTGGGAAATCCCATGGATAGAGGATGCTGGAGAGGTGCAGTCCATGGGGTTGCCAGGAGTCAGACATGACTTAGCAAACAAACCCCTCGATGGTTTGAAAGACGGACCAGAAGGGTAAGAGAGGAGAGCGAGGCCACTTCCAGGCCCAAAGGCGCTACCCACAGCTTTGTGGTGCGGATTCCCCAAACTCTTGTGCCATTCTCAGGCCACTGGGTGTAAAAGGAAAAGGAAGGGATGTGGGCATTTGCTGACGCCGAGAGCTCCCTTTGTGCTGCTCGCCCTGGAGGGCGTATTTTTGGGAAGGGGTGTGTTCTGAAAGTAGGGAGGAAGTCGCCACCCCATTGGAAAGAATCTGCCACCCTGCCTTCCAGCTGAAATATCAGATAGAGTCTGTCCTTCTCCATGGGCAGCAGGGAATGGAATGGCCAAAGGCTTTTTTCTTCTCTCTCCTTTTTTTTTTTTTTTTTTTTTTGAGGGATTGTATGAAAGAACATGATGTCTTAGGTTCACAAAGGGAAAAAAGATAAGGGAAAAGTGGCAAGTTAGAAAGTCTATTGTGTACGTTATCTCTGTTATTTTAGATTAAGAAAAAGTAAATATGGCAGACTGGGCTCACAGTTGATGCCAGTCTGCTCCAAAATCATTGCTTTTTTTTTTTTCCTCTGGTTTTTGCATTTTGGCAGAGGGTTTCCCTGGGCCTTTTCTGGCGCTCAGCTCTGCTCTGCCTCGCTAAGGAAGACAATAGGAGGCCCACCGAGTCAAGCAAGAGGGTGGGGGGGGAAACAGAGATCTCCCAGAGCACTGAACGGAGCTCCCTCTGCTGTACAGCAGCTTCCCACTAGCTTGCTGTTTCATGCGTGGTGGGCTGCCGTCTATGGGGTCGCACAGAGTCAGGCACGACTGGAGCGACTGAGCAGCAGCAGCACGGCAGCGGCAGCGGCAGTGTATATACGTCAAAGCTACTCTCCCAGTTCGTCCCACGTGTCTGTTCTGTATGTCTGGGTCTCTATCCTGCCCTGCAAATAGGTTCATCTGAAGCACTTTTCTAGACTTCACATATGCTCTGTAATGACCTAGAGGGGTGGGATGGGGGTGGGAGGAGGTCCGAAAGGGAAGAGATATGTGGATACAAACAGCTGATTCCCTTTGTTGCACAGCACAAACCAACACAGCATTGTAAAGCAATTATACTCCAACGGCAAATAACAGTGATACTTGCAGTTGGGCTGACCAGCTTGTGAATTTTTCTTCAAAAATAACAAAAGAAAAAGATCTCCCCAAACTCTTGAGACAGTTAGAAACCTTTGACATGTAGGTACTACTGTATTTAAAAAACACATTCTTTTCCGGTTGGAATATAAAAAGCAAGGGTGGCCTTACCACGCCAGAGTTTCAAATGGAAAAACAATGGAGAGGTTGGGCGTATCCAGGGAGGGCAGCAAGCTGACTTCCAAGAAGCCTTGTGCCTCTGGCGCATGTGTCCCAAGTCAGCGCTGTCCTCCGCCTTGGCGTTCCGAATCCAGAGCTTGCCAGCTTTCGCTTCAGCCCTTAGGGTCAGACATACTTTAGCTAAGTTTGTAAGACTGATGGATAAAAGTAAAACGCCAATTTATTGAACAGTACACTTTGGGTTTTTTTTTTTCTTCAAGATTTATTTACTTGCTTTTATTTTTGGCTGTGCAGGGTCTCCGTCGCTGCAAACGGGCTTCCTCCGGTTGCAGAGAACAGGGACTTTCTGTAGCAGAGTGCGGGCTCTGGGCCCGTGGGCTCAGTAGTTAGGCCTCATGGGCTGTAGGTGTGTGGGCCTCAGTAGCTGATAAGTTGCTCCGCAGCACGTGGGATCTTCCCAGACCTGGGATCGAACCCGTGTCCCCTGCATTGGCAGGCAGAGTCTTAACCACTAGACCACCAGGGATGCCCATCAGTAGACTTTAAGTAGTAGGCTCTGGCTAGCTGAGCTAAGACTCAAACGCAACATAACAGAACTCTCCAAAACATAATCGTAATAGTAATAATAAAAGCTAACACTTATCTGGTACCTACTGTGTGCTAGCCACTACGCAAGGTACGTTATATGAATTTTCTCACTTAGTCTTAAACAGGTACTGTTTGTTTGCTTGACCACACCACACGGGTTGTAGAATCTTAGTTCCTCAACCAGGGATTGAACCCGGGCAATGAAAGCACCAAGTCCTAGCCCCTGGACCACTGGGGAATTCCCTGGAATAGGCACTTTCATTATCTCCATATTTCAGAGGAGGAAATTGAGGCACAAGGAGGTTAAGTAATGTGCCCGAGGTCATATGTCGACCTCCCATCTGGCCCTTGGACTGGAATTGAACGGGACAGAAAGGAGACAGAAAACTTGAATGGGAGACCCCATGAGCTCAAGCATCGCCGCTCCGATGTGTGGCCGGCGCACTCTGCACCTCAGCACCTCCACCCAGACCCAGCCCTGCTCCTCACCCAGATGCCCGGCGGTGCAAGAAGCTGGGGAGAAGGCCCCGGCACACACGCGGCTGTTCTCACATTCAGACCCTCTAACCTTGGCCACCAACTAGCCTCGCCAGCGGGGGATTTAGACAAACGGAAGCCAGGGTCAAAGAGGAAGGAGAGGCAGGCTGCAGAGGCAGGCTGGTTTGAGGGTCTGAGTGAAGCGCTCCTCTGGGGTTGTTCGGGACGACTTTAGTCGGGGAGGCTCAGGTCCCACTTTAGGGTGTGGCCAGGATGCTCTGAGCACACACAGACGACTCCATTTGCATGTGCTGGCTCCAGCAGCCAGGTGACGGAGCTGACACACAGCAGTGAGAAATTCCCGCGGGCACCCGGTGCCCATGTCAGCAGGGCCGGGGCGTCCGCTTCCTGAAGGCGGGCCCACGGGGGGCATGAAAGCGTCATCCGCCCGAGCATCACTTCCTCAGAGACGCCTCCTGCCTCACCGTCTTCAGGTGCCATCTTGCTGTAACAGGCACACACCATCCTCCACTTGTGTTTTTAGCACTTACCAAGTTGAGTTGAATAAATCTGTGGCCCGTCTCTCTTTGCTGGACTGTCAGTCACTCAGGACAGAAGCCCGTATCTGTCGGCTCTTCTGCTTCACCCTGGCATCTCACGATGTCAGAGCACAGGGAACATCCAATAAATAGCACTTCTCCCCTCGTGAGCACAGCCACGCTTCTCAAGCCATTGTTCTCCTTCACCACCCACTCACTCTTCGACCTGCTGGGGACCCTACATCATTCTGCAGCTTCCACACGGCCAAATCCAGCGGACACTCTCAGTCTTGACTTACTAGATCTAACTTAGACACTGAGTGTACTTTATCCTTCTGACTTAGTTCCTGCGAATATAAAATGGGGTTAATAACAGAAACCACCTCAAAGGCTGTTTTAAGGATTTGATGATGTAATGTGTGGGCTCCCGGGTTGTGTTAGTGGTTAGGAGCCCACCTGCCGGTGCAGGAGACATCAGAGACTCTGGTTCGATCCCTGGGTCGGGAAGACCTCTGGAGGAGGGTGTGGCAACCCACTCCAGTATTCTTGCCTGGAGCATCCCATGGACAGAGGCGCCTGGTGGGCTACACCCCATGGTGTCGCACAGAGTCAGAAACGACTGATGCGACTTAGCACAATGTAACGTATGCCTAGCACAGCACAGGCACAGAGGATGGACTCAGTGAGTAGGCCACCTGGTACCTCTTGACCCACTTGCCCAAGGAATCTGAAGGAGTTCATAAACATTCAAGTTCAGGGGAAATCTTGACCTAGTGTATGGCAATAAGACGTACATACTCAGACATTCTGAAAATGGGAAAGCCTCTGTAGGACCATCTTACGTGACTACCTGTTATGAGGATTAAGTTAAATGAGTTAATATGTATAAACGCTTAGCACCGGGTCCAGTACAGAGTGAGCACCACGTCAGTATGGGCAAGTGGTGTTATTACAATCATCATATCCATGAGGTTGGTATTAGTTATCTGTCCTTACAAGGACTTCCCTGGTGGCTCAGATGGCAAAGAATCTGCCTGCAATGCAGGAGACCTGGGTTTGATCCCTGGGTCAGGAGGATCCTCTGGAGAAGAGAATGGCTACCCACTCAAGTATTCTTGCCTGGAGAATTCCATGGACAGAGGAGCCTATAAGTCTACACAGTCCATGGTCGGAGAGGGTCAGACATGACTGAGCGACTAACACAGAGGCTATGAGCAGTTCCACGTAAAAATATTACCGTGACTCTGTCTCCCTTCCCTGAGAGACTTCCTGTGTACAAGGTAACTGCGCCCATCTGTGCAGTTTTAGGGAAGCTGGGAATTGCCAGCATATTAAAGGGGATATGTGCCACCCTGCAGCTGAACAAGGAAACACAATCACGCTGTTTATCTGAGGATTCCTAACTGTGCAGGCCTCTTTTCAAAAGTTCTCTGTAGAGTTTTCAGGACAAAAATAGGTGTGAACTGTGCGCCCTTAGAAAGGAATGAGTTGGCCACAGCAGCGCTCAGATTGGTATTGTTCAGAGAATGAAATTCCTGTTCACTGATGTTGTTTTGGGTTGGGCTGACCTTGTGAACTGGATTTCTTTTCAGATGGGTGTATTTTTCCTTATTGCAAATTTCCTTCAATTCATCAGCAGAAATTCTAGCTACTTTGCTGGGAGCTTGTGACCCTGGTTTGGACGGCTTCTGTACTCGCCTTTCGACAAATGTGGATTTATTCCTTTGTATTGTTTTTCTCGCTTCTGCCTGGCACTTCCCGCTGCCCTCTGGGTCACGATCCGTAGCCCTCTGTCACCACTCTCTGGTTTCGTCCCCTGTGAATCACTTCCTTTGGGTCACTTGAGTTTTTCTTCCTGCAAGAGAATCTCATCCTTTTCAACAACCAACTTAAAAAAGACATTCTCTTCCTATACCCCTGCTTTTCCATTCATTCACTGACCCGAGGCTGTAATTGATATATTGATGGTCATATTTATCCATACTATAGGCGATGCCATGGTGCTGAAAGGCTTTGACTTTTTTGACATAATCCATACCAAACTGTGGCAGTCTAAATCCTATCAAGGTCTGTTGCCTGAAAGAACTCATTGTCTCTGAATTTTCCTACCCACAAATGTTTATTTTCTTATTAATCTGCAACTTTTTTTCTTTCAAGAAGACTTTAAGACTGCTTATAAAAATGCAAACACTGTAAAAGTGTTAGTCACCCACTCGTGTTCAACTTTCTGAGAACCTATGGACTGTAGCCTACCAGGTTCCTCTGTCCACAGAATTCTCCAGGCGAGAATATTGGAGTAGGGGGCCATTCCCTTCTGCAGGGGATCTTCCTGACCCAGGGATCGAACCTGGGTCTCCTGCATTGCAGGCAAATTCTTTACTATCTGAGGCACCAGGGAAGCAAACACTTATCGGAATATCAGATAAATTTGAAATAAGAAACATGAGGGAAAGCAAAGATATAATTAAGATGCAAGACATGGAGTCTTTGCTATCAGTGAGACAAAAGTTGGCTCAGAGCCTCCTGGTATTCAACACAAGAGAGAAAAATGATGAATTACAAAATACACAGGGTCCCTGGAGGATAAACACACCAACTGCATAGGCACAGCATAATTGTTCTAAAACTACGGAGTATCCCATGGATCATTCCAAAGGTATTTAGTGGAGAGTATCCTAATAACATCTTTCTCAATGCATAGTGAAGGATGGTCTGGATCCTCCTTACAACAGCAAAGCCCAAGGCAGAAGCTCTGACATTTCTACCCGAGTCTACAGAACCGGGGCAGCCTCCTCTGACACCACCCGGGGGTGAAGGGCGGATGGAACGACCTCCAGGAGGGCCTGAGAGAAGAGAAATGAACGCTCGGCGCTGGCCCTCGGGCTTCTGGGACACCGTGAAATGCCAAAGAGGGTGAGACGGTTAGGCAGCACGGTTGACTCAATGTACATGAATCTGAGCAAACTTGGGGAGATAGTGGAGGACAGAGGAGCCTGCCGTCCCTGGGGTTGCAAAGAGTTGGACATGACTTAGTGACTGAACAGCAAAAGTGTCAAAGACTACTCAGCAGCTAAGGCTTAGATCCAATCTACTGCTGGGGCTGTGATGACCACAGAACCTTTTGTTTCATTAAACTCAGTCATCTAAATTCCACAGCCAGGACTTCCCTGGTGGTCCAGTGGTTAAGAATCCACCTTCCGAGACAGGGGACGCGGGCTCAGTCCCTGGACCGGGAAGACTCCACACGCCAAGGGCAACTAGGTCTGTGCACAACCGCTGAAGCCTGCACAACCTGGAGCCAGGCTCTGCAGCGAGAGGCCGCTGCAGCCAGAGAAAGCCCAGGGCAGAGACCCCGCACAGTCAGAAAAATAAGCAGGTAAAGTTAAAAGGAAACGACATTCAACAGCCACGCCCCCACCGAGTCTGTGGCTTTTGGGGGCCTTCTTGTTCCCACAGAAGGAGAATGGGAGAGGAGGTGGTCAGCCGTGAGAAAGGCTGGGGGGCAGCCCCAGGCAGGAGTGTGGAAGAGGGCCTCGCTCACACGGGGCCAGATGAGCTTCCACAGGTTCCTGGGCCCACACTGACTTTCTTTACTGGTTTTTAGTTTTTATGAAATTCAGTTTTTATGAATCCACTGTGCATGCTGACATTGCCTGGCAAAGATGGCAGTATTAGCCCTGAAATTTGGTTTATTCACTATCAAAGTTTGCACAGTATCTTTTTCACTAAAACCTGATGTAGCTCTTTCCTATCAAGGCCCATTGGTTTAAATCTCATGTCCAGGAGATGGACAAATTATTTTCAGTTGGAAAAAAGTTTTTTTTTATTTATATCAATAAAACTCAGCTTTTGTGGCCATTTCTTAATTATTGTTAGTGTGAAGTTACAGCGTTTTCACTTTGAACCTCAAAGAAATCAGCATGTCATTGGCACATGATTTTCATAATTGTCCTGTAGGGTGTACGAGAACCCAAATTAATTCAAGAAAGCAAGGCTCATATATGTCTGTAGATTAGGAGAAGCTGGAGAAGGGGACAGGGTAGGGACAAGAATGAAAACACAGAAATAGTGACAAGTCATCATCAAAAATTGAAAATCCCTCAAAATGAAGGATGAGAATAGCTTTCTCTGAACCACGACTGAGTCCGCACAGAGTATCATCACCAGCAGGCATCCTGCATTTACCAAAAAAAGGAAAGAGAAAGCATTTTTTTCTAACTTCTTGTTAGCAGATTAATGGCTAACTTAACCTCCATGTTAGTAATTCAACATAATCTAGAGTTGATAGAAATGCTTCTGTACAGGCTAGGGTTTATTAGTAAATTTAATATTTTTTTAATGAAAAGATTTTTTTAAAGTATGTTTACCAAAGTTAGAAATTGAAAAAAAAATTTTTTTAAGACTTTCAAAACTATATGTTACTAAGAATAACACTGACCTTTGGTATTTGTCTGAGGAAGAATCTCTGGAGAGAAAGATTTCATCCCTTGGAGATAAATGGGGCCAACTCATCTGCAGTCTCTGGTTTAATTAGCTAAACTTTTCCAGATGGAAAGCATTCAAAGCAAGGGAATAGTTCTGAGCCCCCTGGAATTGTGTTTTAAAAAAGCGTAACAATATGTTACATGAAAAAGAAAATATGTGTCTTTTATCTTTGCCTTTAAAAGGCAAACCAGGAAGTACTTGGCAGCATTATGGTTTCGATTTGATGATTGAAAACGAAATGCTCTAATTTTATTCGATATTGAACAAACAGACACTGAGTGTTTGCTTTTCTCCTGTGCTAAACCCTGAGGAAGGAGAAATCAGACAAGACCCCTGTACTTGTGGAACCTATAATTCAGCTGTTAAGAGAGGCTGCAGTCTCGGGGCCTGGCACACCGTAGGGGCTGGGTGACTTCACTGCATGAGTGAGTGACGGATAGAGACACTTGAATAAGGAGTTGCAGTAATAAAGTTCTGAACAAATGACTGTGGTCAGAGGGGAGCGTAGGGGCCTCAAGCTGTCAGAGGCTTCACAAAGACCGTTTCTTAGGTAGGAGCACAAAAGACTTCCAGACCCAGAAAGCAGCCTGTGTAAAGGCGGGCAGAGAAGAAAGAATGCCATGTTTGCAGGCACTGAGTGAATGACGGAGCGTGGGGATACACGGGGGTACAGAGCAGTCCTGGAAGGCAGTGAGGCCCACGAGACGGATTAGGTCTCATTCGAAAAGGACCCTGAGAGCCTAAGTTTGGACTCGATCCCTGAATAGGTGTTTCAGCCAGATGGCGAGAGACGGAGCACAGAGCACGCACAGAAAGGGGAGAGGAAGTCACAGACACCAACGGCCAAGAGCCCTGTTTCTGACCAGCACTAGGAGAGATCCTCTACACAGTTACACCAAATCTCATTCCATCCTTGCAACACACCCCGTGCGCGCGTAATATCGTCCCCCAGTTTCCGAGGGGGAGAGTCAGGGAGGTTAAGCGACTTTCTCCAAATTACACAGCTAATACAAGACGGAACTAGGATGTGAAACCAGGGTTCTAAAGATCTTGTTGGAGAATAAAATAAATACCATCGGACTCATACATATTAGGAAAAAACATACAGCAGAAGCTTGGAGAGAGTTTCGTGAATATGAAGCAAGACAGAATGCACAGGAGATACAAGAAGAGCATGACTCTACAAAAGGATATTTACAGTAAGGGAGGCAGAGCACAGGAAGTGGGAAGACGGCCACAGAAAAACCGCAACATGTGTTTTTAAAATGCAAAGCCCCAGGGAGAGAAAGCAAACCAGACAAGAGCACCATCCACTCTGGTATTCTGTGCTCTTTACTCCTTTTCTTTTTTCTTTTTTTAACTTTAAACAATTTGTTCTGAGAGTAACAAAGATACAGCGCATGATCTTGCAACTCTAATGCCCTAAATCAGAAACAGATGGTGCCTCGTTTCCTAGAAACTGCAGAATTTTGAGGACAACACCCTCCACGCACTGCACCGCTAATTTCAGTTCCTTCACAGATACTAATACACGACTAAATAATGTGGTTGCTGGGCATTGTATTGGAACATCTGTTTTTCTTGCTCCAGGATCTTTCTAAAGGTTTAAACCTCTCTCCATTTTCGTGGTATGCTTCTTTCTGATTTCCCGAACAACTTCATTTTTATCGTTTAAAATTTGGAAAATATTGAACAAGGCAGAAAATGTAAATCCCCCTAATCCTTCCACCCAGCAGTAACTAATGACCCTGGTTAACATTTTGGCAATAGTAGTCTAAACCTCTACCCACACACAGGTGTGCACACTTTATAAAAATACAATGTATAGTGACTGCTTTTAACCTATTTGTTCACTGAATTTATCACTAGCATTTATTCATATCACCAAACATTTATGATGACGGCTAGTATTCTCTCTTATTGCATAAATTAATTTATTTAAATAGATCTCCTCTCATTCAACCAATTCTACCTGTTGAACTATGCGTTCTCTGTACCAGAACTATTCTTGGCACTGGGTGCATTGTGGTGAGTGAAACAGGCAGAGTCCCTGCCCTCAGGAAGACTACAGTCCTATTATTGAAAAGTTTTATTATTAAAAAATACCATGGTGAGGGGATTCCTTGGTGATCCAGTGGTTAGACTCCATACTTTCACTGCAGAGGGGCTGGCTGGGTTCAATCCCTGCTCAGGGAACTAAGATCCCACAAGCCACGTGGCACAGCCAGAGCAAAATGGCATGGTGAAACCTGGCAAATACCACCTGCTATCTGATTAACATCATTGGTAAACATTAGGTAGACAGTGACACCCCTGATATGATGTAACGAGAAAGGCAGCTCCCATCTGTGATCTTTCTCCCAGGAAACTTAGTCTATTCATGATTTTTCTGTTTTTAATAAACTCAAACCAACCCAAATCAAGACATTCTACAAAACAGCTGACCGGTGCTCCTCAAAACTAACAAGATCATCAAAAATCAGGAAAAATCAGATCTCCCACCATCTTAGGGGACCTAGGGAGATGTGACAACTAAATGTTATGTGGTGTTCTGGACAGAATCCTGGAACAGGAAAAAGAAATAAAGTAGGGAAATATGGTTAAAGGATGGATTTTCATCACTAATGCATCAATATTAGTGCATTAGTTGTGATAAATGTGCCCTAGTTATGACTGTAAGTTGTTAATAAGGAAATGGGGGAGGAGGAGTATATGGGAACTCTCTGCTCTATCTTGGAGAAGGAAATGGCACCCCACCCCAGTAGTCTTGTCTGGAGAATCCCATGGACGGAGGAGCCTGGCGGGCTGCAGTCCATGGGGCGGCAAGGAGTCGGAACACGACTGAGTGACTGAGACAACTGCAATGCCCGTGCAGCCTCTCTGCTAAATCTGAAACCATCCTAGAGGTAAAACCTCATTGAACAAACACTGGGATACTCATTCTTGTATCTTGAAGCACACCTCTGATTCTTTCCTTAGGATAAAGCCCCCAAAGTGAAATTGCTGGGTCAAAATGAGCATGTGTTTTTACTTACCAGAGATTGTTTTTTTTCCCCAGAGATTGTTCTTTTAAAGCGCTTTTTATCTGCAGATGCTTTGCTGACTTCTTAGACATGTCTTAGCCTTACATCTTCATTTCAGCTTTTTCCTGTGTGACTGACTGGAAAAGACGCTGATGCTAGGAAAAACTGAGGGTAGGAGGAGAAGGGGGCGACAGAGGATGGGATTGCTGGATGGCATCATTGACTTATTGTACATGGGTTTCAGAAAACTCCAGGAGACAGTGAAAGACAGGGAAGCCTGGCATGCTGCAGTCCATGGGGTCGCAAAGACTCGGACATGACTGAGCGACCGAACAAGACTTCTTGAAGCTGAAAGGAAACCAAAGGGATCATGAAACTCAGCTGCCCTGCTTTGCTGATGAGGAAACTGGGGTCCAGAGGCCTGAAGTGACTTGCCCAAGGTCAAGTGGCAAGTGAACAGTGGGAAGCAGAACCCGTTTCCCTGTTGACTCTTATCTGCGCTGGGCTGTCCTTGGGTGTGTCTAAATGAAATTAAATTTTCTGACTCATGGTGGAATTGGAGTCAACACTCAGACTTGAGTCTTTTTCTGTAAGTGTTTGCTTCCTTTGTCTTGGACGGGTTGCTGGAAGCTGAAAGGATTTTTAAATAAAATTAAAGGATGGACTCAGACACAACTAACAGAAATGCTCGACTGTCTTTGGGCATATCAGTTTTCCTTTCTGAGCCACTGCTTCCTGATCAGGAAAAGTAAACTGGAATTCCAGCACCTACTTCTTAGCGTCTGACAGGTACCTTGTAGAAATTAAGCAGCTAAGTGCGGATGTATCTGCAGAAGCCTAAGATACGTCATTTAAGGAAAGGCATTTAAATGGGAACAAAGGGCACATTCTCTGCTAAGTGGTCTGTCATGTCCCAAGAAAGTTCATTTCCTTGCCCATACAGTCTCTAGACAAGGAAAAGGTCCCAGACTTGGCATGGGTAAGGATGAAGACGGTGATGGAGAGGAAGGGAGAGAATTGTTAGACTTCTTGGCTGGAGTTCAGAAACAAATAGTTCCCGAGCCTGGCATTGTTGGGGGCCGGTGTCAGGACCAGACCAAGAAGGCAGACAAGGAACTTGACCGTTTCTGACTTGGCTCCGCACACCGTTACTCAATAGAAACTGATGCGTAAGCAGGATTCTAGAGGACGCAGGAGAAGTATAAACAGTCACTGGGTGCGATGTGGCTGCCTGTGGAAGCTCTGCCAGGCCCAAGATTACAGCCATCCATTTCTGACTTATTCAATTTCCAGACATTCTTGCAGGATTTGGGTGATGACAAAAGCTAGTTAAAACAATACTCAAGTCTGGGATTTAGAAAAGCACTGGCCTCTGACCTCAAACCAAAGCCTCTATGCAAAGTCTTGACCCTGACTCAAGTCAGTGAGCGTCCTCCCTTAGCGATATGGAAATGACTTATTTTATTTGCCTATAAGCGTCTGTCAGCACCTGCACCAGGCTGAAACTTGGCAGGCAAAATGAGGAAGGGGTCATACTTCTTCAAACTCTATTTTTATGGTTTGAACCTTTTTACTCTTTGAAGGAATAGAACAGGAGATCGAGTTAGCTCACAGGAGGAGATGAGAGAAGAAAAAATTAAACGGACGGCAATGTCTTCTGATGGTTATTAACCGCCATCAGCATTTTGTAGTAGAAGAGGCAAAGACACGGGTAGGTTGGTTGGCACTGCCTACAATCTCCGAGCAACAGAAGGAGGGACAGCCTTGAGGTTTTAGGGAGGGACAGAATGAGAATGGAGCATCTGAAGTAGGTGCAACTTCACAAGAATCTAGATTCAAATAAGAATCTATACTTAGAAATATTAAGAACTCTAGGTTCTTAATTGTGTGTTTTTACAGCAAAAAGCAGCTCTGGGCTTCATGTACATGCAAGTAAAACTCTTTACTGGATCAGCTTTATTTATTTATTTATTTATTTATTTATTTGGCTATGTTGGGTCTCAGTTGCAGCCCCTGTGATTTTCGTGGCATCATGTGGCGTATTCTGTATGGCCCATGGACTTTCTAGTTGTAGCGCTTGGGCTCCAGAGTGAACAGATTTCAGTAGCTGTGGCCTGCAGGCTCGGCGGCTCCACGGCATGTGAGACCTTGGTTCCCGGATCAGAGAAGGAGCATTGCATTGCAACATGGGTCCCTAACCCCTTGGCCACCAGGAAAGTCCCATTTATGGAAACAGCTTTGATCCTGGTCTTGAAGTTCGATATTAAACATATTTTACTGAGATGACATAACTGTCTCTGTTTAGCCTGCCGAAACATCTGCTTCCTTATTGATGCCTCCAGTTCCACCGTCCCTTTGAACTAGAGGGTGAATTGATTATGTATCCCATGTCAATGCCCGTCAACTGGCAGCAGCTGTCTGAATGACTATGTCAAACAACAATGAGGTAGGAAAGGACTCCCCCAACTGCTTAGCAAGATGCGCAAGAGAGGAAAGAGCGGCAATGCCCTGTGGGTTAAGGCAGTGTGCGTTGCACGACCCATACCTCTGGGAAGGGCAGTTTATTAAGCCTTTGTATCATCAGCGTCTCAGGTGAATTCATATCAGATCATTTCCAGGGCTGGTTTCAATAGGCACAGCACACTTTATAAAAGCAAAAGTCAGGATAGATGGTTCAAGCAAGGTTTTCCTTATTTTGCCTTTTTTTCCCCTGATTTTTGTGAATTAAATAATATATGCAAGCGCTTACAAAGATATAAAACTAACATTTAAGTAAGCATATAATGAATCACAACATACTGAAATTTATGGGAAACATTATAGGAAAGGTGAAAAAAAAATCCAAGGCATACAGTCCCCAAGGATAAATCCAAAGCCCAGGAAGATCAGGTCTGGGTGGGAACTCTAGGCTTTCACAGGCCATCAGAAGGGCCTGGCGTCTGAATCAAGGTGGTTCCCTAACTGAGTAGAAAGAAATCATGAAAAGGAACTGAGATGTCACCGACACACTTGGCTTATTCCACAACTTTGCTTTTAAAAGAAACTTCTCCTGCAGGGCTCTGCTCTGGGGGTTTCCTGGGGAGAATTTCAAAATTCTAGACAGCATGTTGGGGCGATTATTAAGAACTTACAATGTCAGCTGGCTTCCCCTCGAGTTACAAAGCATACATTGATGTCTGCTGTGTTCCAACAAGGCCCACTCATACTAAGTTTCTCTATACTGGGATCAGATCAACCTTTCGAAAAAACTTCCTTTTAACTATTTACAAAATTTTGGTTTGAGATCCAATGAAATTATTACACCAAATCTACAATGATAGTGTATAATTACCTTATATAATGTATAATGATAATGTAAATTCCTAAGAAAGGAAAAGCTCTCAAAAAAGGTCCCCAGCCTTCTTACTCCAGTTCTCTCCATGCTTTTTAAGACTTTTCGCCTGGAATGCTCTTTCTCCTTTGGGTACATATCTCTTTTATATTAATTAGCATACCTTACTAGCCTTTCTCCTTTGCCTCTCTATTAAACCATTGTTCTTGTTCAGTTGCTAAGTCCTGACTAGATTTTTGTGACCCCATGGACTGCAGCACGCCAGACTTCCCTGTCCTTCACTATTTCCTGGAGTGTGCTCAAACTCATGTCCATGGAGTCACTGATGCTATCTAACCTTTCATCCTCTGCCACTTTCTTCTCCTTTTGCATTCAATCTTTCACAGCATCAGGGTCTTTTCCAATGAGTTGCCTCTTTGTTATTAGGTGGCCAAAGGATTGGAGCTTCAGCATCAGTCCTTCCAATGAATATTCAGGATTGATTTCCTTTTAGGGTGGAGTGGTTGGATTTCCTTGCAGTCCAAGGGACTCTCAAAGAGTCTTCTCCAGCAACACAAATTTGAAAGAATCAATTCTCTGGTGATCTGCCTTCTCTATGGTTCAACTCTCACATTCGTACATGACTACTGGCAAAGCCATAGCTTTGACTATACAGACCTTGGTGACACAGGCAAAGTGACGTCTCTGCTTTTTAATATGCTGTCTAGTTAATATGATGTCTAGGTTTGTCATAGCTTTTTTTCCAAGGAGTAAGCGTCTTTTAATTTAGTGGCTGCAGTCGGGAGACTCTCAAAAGCAGAGTGTGTGAAAGTTTTATTCTGTCCACATATACTTCATGAACACTGAGGAAGTGCTGGTCACCACACCAGGCACCAGTGATACAACAGAAAATGAGGCAGACAAGACCCTTGACTGCACAGAGCTGTACCCTAAGGGGTCTAAGGCCAGTGACTAGCACATGCCTAGTAAAATCAAGACTGCAAGTCTAAATAAACGAAGGGTAAATGAAGCTACGGCCAGGAATTTGAAATTTAGTTGCTATGATTAATTCGGCAACACATATGTGAAAGGTAATTTTTTTAAAAAAAGAGCAGAAATAGAAAATTTCAAGTCATTTGCATTGTGGCTATATCCCAAGTCATTCTGCTATCACTAACAGCTGTTATTGAAAGCATGGAAGGAAATGACATTCCTAGAACCCAAGTAGATTTTGTAAAAAGTAGTCAATGTGAAATGATGCTAAAATCAATCAAAGAAATGATTACCAGGATTCCCTGGTGGCTCAATGGTAAAGAATCTGCCTATAAATCCAGGAGACACAGATTCGATCCCTTAGCTGAGAAGAGCCCACGGGCCACAGAGCACCTAAGCCCATGGACCACAACTATTGAGCCTGCACTCTAGAACCTGGGAGCCGCAACTCCTGAGCCCACGGGCCCCAGAGCCCGAGCTCCACAAGAGAAGACCCCACCAAGAGAAGACCACTCACCACAACCAGAGAAAGGCCAGCAACAAACACCCAACATAGCCAAAAATGAATAAAGTTAATTTAAAAAAAAGAGGAAACCAGAATTGAAAGAGACATGTATACCCCAATGTTCATCGCGGCACTGTTTATAATTGCCAGGACATGGAAGCAACCTAGATGTCCATCAGCAGACGAATGGATAGGAAAGCTGTGGTACATATACACGATGGAGTATTACTCAGCCATTAAAAAGAGTACATTTGAATCAGTTCTAATGAGGTGGATGAAACTGGAGCTGATTATACAGAGTGAAGTAAGCCAGAAAGAAAAACACCAATACAGTGTACTAACGCATATATATGGAATTTAGAAAGATGGTAATGATAATCCTGTATGCGAGGCAGCAAAAGAGACACAGATGTATAGAACAGTCTTTTGGACTCTGTGGGAGAGGGAGAGGGTGGGATGATTTGGGAGAATGGCATTGAAACATGTATATTATCATATGTGAAACGAATCGCCAGTCCAGGTTCGATGCATGATACAGGATGCTCGGGGCTGGGGCACTGGGATGATCCAGAGGAATGGGCTGGGGAGGGAGGTGGGAGGGGGTTCAGGATGGGGAACATGTGTACACCCGTGGCGGACTCATGTAAATGTATGGCAAAGCCAATACAGTATTGTAAAGTAATTAGCCTCCAATTAAAATAAAGTTATATTTTAAAATATTTTTTAAAGAAATTATTACCAAAAAATTAACTAAGATCCTTATAAGGCATGACTACTGACTTCTTACAATGTGCCTTGAATTCACTGTGTCTAGAACATGGACACGAAGGCCAAAAAAGGCTTTGTAGTCAGGAAGACAATATGCATTAATAGGTTTTTTTTTTAGAATCTTTCTTTTATTAATAAAATGTAGTAAATTAGTCTTAGTGAATTTTCCCATTCCTTAGTAAGCCCAAACATGATTCCATACAAACAGGAAGTCCCCATATCCACCACAACAAAATGAAAAGTCTGGATATTTTAATATATGAGGAACATGGAAATACAGCAGTGGTTCCCCCAATTTCTTTCCCATAGAACAATGGTCCAATGAGTTGTTCCTTGTGCAGCACGCCTGGCCTTCCCTACCTCCCAGAGTTTGCTCAAATTCATGTCCATTGAGTCAGTGATGCCATCCAACCATCTCATTCGCTGTCGCCCTCTTCTCCCCCCGCCCTCAATCTTTCCCAAGTTCAGTGTCTTTTCCGTGAGTCGGCTCTTCACATCGGGTGGTGAAAGGATTGGAGCTTCTGCTTCAGCATCGGTCCTTCCAGTGAAAAGAACACAGAGTCTGGGAAACACATCCCTCGTAAGGCCCTCCTGGAGTTTTTCAAAGCACACCATCATATTAATGTCTCTGGAAAGTTCTGCAGGAAAGAAATATGTTGAGCTTTGTCATCATCTCCCATGCTTATGTCATCATCTCCCGTGTCACACTGAATTCTTCTCTGAAGTAATAGCTATTCAATTAGTGTAGGAAAATCTGCTTTGAAGTTCAATTTACAATACTCTTTTACTTAGTGGTGATCTGGCAAATCAAGACATTCTCGAGGTAAAGCAAGATAAGACTGTCAAGCAAGAAAACTATTTTTCCCATGAAAGTATTTGTAAATAAAACATGCTGCACAAACAACAATCTTAGTAACATTCTGCATTTTATTTCTAAATGAAGTCATCACCTCACCACCAGATGGCAACACAATTCCATTTAAGTCACTGTGTGTGTGTGTGTGTGTGTGTGTGTGTGTGTGTGTGTGTGTGTGCGCGCGCGCGCGCGCGCGCCCGCGCGCCGCATTTTATTTTTAAATGAAATCATCACCTAACCACTAGATGGCAACATAATTCCACTTAAGTCACTGTATGTGTGTGTGAGTGTGTGTGTGTGTGTGCGTTTGTGTGCGCACGCAACAAAATTCCATTTAAGTTAGTGTGTGTGTGAAAGTGAAAGAGGAGAGTGAAAAAGTTGGCTTAAAGCTCAACATTCAGAAAACTAAGATCATGGCATCTGGTCCCATGAATTCATGGGAAACAGATGGGGAAACAGTGGAAACTGGCTGACTTTATTTTTCCGGGCTCCAAAATCACTGCAGATGGTGACTGCAGCCATGAAATTAAAAGACGCTTACTCCTTGGAAGGAAAGTTATGACCAACATAGAAAGCATATTCAAAAGCAGAGACATTACTTTGCCAACAAAGGTCCATCTAGTCAAGGCTATGGTTTTTCCAGTAGTCATGTGTGGATGTGAGTTGGACTGTGAAGAAAGCTGAGCACGGATGAATTGATGCTTTTGAACTGTGGTGTTGGAGAAGACTCTTGAGAGTCCTTTGGACTGTAAGGACATCCAACCAGTCCATTCTAAAGGAGATCAGTCCTGGGATTTCTTTGGAAGGAATGATGCTAAAGCTGAAACTCCAGTACTTTGGCCACCTCATGCGAAGAGCTGACTCATTGGAAAAGACTTTGATGCTGGGAGGGATTAGGGGCAGGAGGAGAGGGGACGACAGAGGATGAGATGGCTGGATGGCATCACTGACTTGATGGATGTGAGTCTGAGTGAACTCCAGGAGTTGGTGATGGACAAGGAGGCCTGGCGTTCTGCGATTCATGGGGTCGCAAAGAGTTGGACACGACTGAGCGACTGAACTGATGTGTGTGTGCATGTGTGTTTTCCTTTGTGTCTCACTCTTTGCAACACCAGGGACTGTAGCCTGCCAGGCTCCTCTGTCCATAGAATTTTCCAGAGAAGAATACTGGAGCGGGTTGCCATTTCCTTCTCTGGGGGATCTTCCTGACCCAGGGATCGGATCCATGTCTCACGTTTCCTGCATTGGCAGGTGAGTTCTTTACTAGCTGAGCCACCAGGGAAGCCCCATTATGTTACAACCACACCAAAGAATATTTAAGTTTTCTAAGAATGTACATGTGCATTTATTCACTTTTAGTCATTCTTTCAAACACTTATCAAGAACTTTTACGTTCTGAGAGCTCTGATGAATGTTGCAAATAAGAGGAAAAATGAGACAGTTCACTGTAATTCGGAGGACTCGCTGGAATACGGGGTCTTTCTTCGGCATCTATGGAGATGTGAGAAGAGAGCTGCAGGTTGAAGTTTAAAAGGAACAAACGGAGCTTGGAAATGGGTTAAAGATGTTAGCTGTGGACTTTGAAAAGTTACATGAAAACCATCATCCAAAGATGTAAGAATCTGCGTGATGAAATTTACATCCCCGGTACAGTCTCGGCCTCAGTTTGAGGCCAGAAAGGATGCTCCAGGAGACACTGGCAGCGGTGCCTGGTCAGTGCCCTGGACCCAGGGCGGAACTGCTCTTGTGTGCCTGCAGTGTGAGAGACAGCCGAACTGCTACCCCTGACTCAAGCGAAATGATTCCTGTCCTGTTGTGTGTAAGCTGTTTCCATCCTACGTGTCCCACAGAAGTCCCACAAGCCTATGATGCTGGTACGTGAACCCCAGCCCTCGGCAGTGAGAGAGGTGAGTTCTAAACACTAGACCGCCAGGGAATTCCCCAAGCGGTAGGCTTGACCACACTAAGCGTGCTAAGTCGCTTCAGCCGTGTCCAACACTTTGCTACCATATGGACTGTAGCTCCCCCAGGCTCCTCTGCCCACAGGACTCTCCAGGCAAGAATACTGGAGTGGGTGGCCAGGCCCTCCTCCAGGGGTCTTCCCGACCCAGGGATCAAACTCAGGTCTCCCGCAGCTCCTGCACTGCAGGCGGATCCCTTATTGCTGAGCCACCAGGGAAGCCTCAACTCCAGAGGGGGCTGAATATAAATGCCCCCAGCTCTTTAGTGCTGCTCTTTAGTGGCCGCTTGCCAGATTCTGCTCCCTCAGATCACTGCCTCCCAAACAAGAGAGCCAGCTGGGACCCTGCCACCTGTCCTGAGTCAGTCTCCTAATGCCTTCCACACACAGAGCCACGATGGTTGACTGCCTGGAGTGAGCTCCCCCGGGATTGCCTCTCATTGTTTTCCTTTCAACAATCTTTGGTTCTGAGTCACTGGGTTGGCTCTTGCATCCAATGATTCTTTAGTTTTACAAGTTGTCTTCCAGATGGGATCAGCACAGATACAGGTGCTGGTTGCTAATTTCTATAAAAATAACCGCCCTCAGAGGAGTGTCATATAAGAGTTCTTGGAGGGCGGGGGGAAGAGTTCTTTGGACTCCAATAGTAGCCAAAGAATTCAAGTGACAGGTTAACGCAGAACATCTTTTGCAGGTAATACATAACTAAGAACATTCAGAATGCAACACACACAGTTTAGGTGATCTTGGTATAGTGGTGGGAGAGCAGTGATTGTAGACTGAAGATAATTAATATGCACACTGGGATTCCCAGATGGCCCAGTAGTAAAGAACCCACCTGCCAGTGCAGGAGATGCACGAGACTTGGGTTCGATCCCTCGGTCGGGAAGAACCCCCGGAGAAGGAAATGGCAACCTGCTCCAGCATTCTTGCCTGGAGAATCCCATGTGGCCAGAGCAGCCGGTGGGCTATAGTCCAGGGCGCCACAAAGAGCTGGATGCGACTGATTGCACACGGTCGTAACATGCACACGCTCTGTTGGGGGAGACTAAGGGGAAACAGGTGTTCAGCCCAGAAAAGCATTTCTCAGTGGATTTCCTATGATGTCAACGTGGGTTAAACTTTAAAACATTTTAAAACCGACTTACTAGCATTTGTGGATTCCAGACTGAGATCCACGTAAGAGCAATGTTTTCTGCTAAGACTCAGAACATTCTTTCATAAATGAGAGGTTGTTTCCCACTAAACTGATCTTTATACAGTTGACTGGTTTTGGTAACTACAGATGTGATGGGAAGAGGGAAAAATAAAATATGGATAAAAATAGGGGAAAACCCAAGAATCCCTGGATTCCTGGGAAATGAGAATGTCCCTCAATTTAAAAACCATATTTTTTATTGAAATTTTACTTCAACAGCACAAATGAAGGTAGCATGTAGGAAATTTAAATGACACAATATGGTAAAAATAGCAGAGAACCAAAAACTCTAAAAAGGAAGTATACTCAAAGCATAAGAACTCAACATTCGTGTTCAATTTTCAGTTTCGATTGACACTTGCTGCCTGCAAAAAAGGCACAAAATAACTCAAGCATAAATCAAAGTGAAGAGCCTGGAAAATTTCTTATTTCCTAAATTTTCAAAAAAACTCTATCATTGCAGCATATAGGCTTTCTCCCGTTTTAATCTTAGAAGCTTCATAGGAAAGGGAATTGATTATATACACACAGCTGACTGAGTGCCCACACCGTCATGCACGCACACACACAGGCACACGCATGGTGATAAACAGAGGATCTAGTTCCTTCTTCCTACCACCTAAGTCTCATTTTATTTATCACAAGTATGCACAGCCCCTCACTGTTCTCCCTTTATCTAATGATTTCTGTCACCGTAATTGCTATCATCATTGTTACTTTACTAGTATTGCAACTTAAAATTTAAAAGCATTTCTGTAGGTGCTAGCCCACTCCACAGCCCATGGATCTCATCTGGTCTGCCACCTGCTCTTGAAACAAACTTTGATTGGATATACTCTCATTTGCTACAAATTGTCTATGGCTATTTTTGTGCTATAATGGTGGAGTTACAAAGTAGTGGCAAATATCTAAAAGGGTTACTATCTTGCCTTTTACAGTAAAAGCTTGCCAACACCTCATTTATAATTTTGTACCATTTTTAAGCCTATTTTTGGAAACTGTACTATGGTTATGTTAAATGTTAACATTAGGGATTAATAGAGTACAGAAACCCTTTATATAACACTATTTTTGCAACCACTCTATAGTCTAAAATCAGAAGAGCTGACTCATTGGGAAAGACTCTGATCCCGGGAAAAACTGAAGGGAAAAGGAGAAAGGGCTGGCAGAGGATGAGATGGTTAGATAGCATCACTGCTAAATGGACACGAATATGAGCAAACTCCAGGAGGTAGTAGAGGACAGAAGAGCCTGGCGTGCTGCAGTCCACTGGATCACAAAGTTGTTTAGCAACTAAACAACAACAAGGCCTCGAAAAGGTCACTACATATCAGTATGACATGCACTACAGTGTGCAATTTAAAAAGCTGATTTGTGATGGTTGTAATTACATTACAAACATGTCCACATGCATAAATCTAAAAAAGGTTGAAAACCTACAATGAAGCCACAACATACTTCTTAAACACATTATTTTTATTTATTTATTTTGCTGCATCGGGTCTTCATTGCATCACACAGGATCTTTGGTTGCAGTGGTAGGCTTCCTAGTTGAGGTGCTCGGGTTCAATCGTTGCAACTCACAGGCTTAGGTGGGATCTTAGCTCCCACACCAGGGATTGAAACCTAGTCCCCTTCGTTGCAAGGTAATTATTAACCACTGGACCAGCAGGGACGTCCCAAATCTACAATAGATTGTTTTACATTTGACCACTGGTTCGTATTTGTAGGAGTCATAATTTGGTAAAGCATTGTAATAATTTAGGAAAGCATCTAAATCTTTTAATTCTGGACGAATTTTATGCTTGAATCTATGAAATTGCATGAGGACTAAACTTGAGAGACTTCCTATCATTCTAAAATTCCTCACTCTGGACAAATCATTTTAGGACACTTTCTTATAAATATCACCCTCTGAAAGCAAATACAGTTCCACTTATTCTGTATTTCATGATCTTAACCTACATAGGGCTGATCTCAGTTATTATCACAACATCAAATATGACAGGGAGACAAACCCGAAACACTTACAATACAACAGTATAACTTGCAAAATTCTTTTTTATTTATTTAGTTATTTACTTCTGGCTGTGCTGGGTATTCACTGCCATGTGTGGGCTTTTTCCAGTTGCAGCAAGTGGGGACTACTCTTCGTTGTGGTTGCTGCTGCTGCTGCTGCTAAGTCGCTTCAGTCATGTCCGACCCTGTGTGACCCCATAGACGACAGCCCACCAGGCTCCCCCGTCCCTGAGATTCTCCAGGCAAGAACACGAG
>SJYC01117361.1:0-14567 GCA_006408675.1 Madoqua kirkii
AACTTATATGCAGAGTACATCATGAGAAACACTGGACTGGAAGAAACACAAGCTGGAATCAAGATTGCTGAGAGAAATATCACTAACCTCAGATATGCAGATGACACCACCCTTATGGCAGTAAGTAGACTTGGTGAGCTGCCTGCTTTAGATGGGAATTCAGTCTGAAATTAGAGTAAGGAGGAGAGGGAGAGAGAGAGAGACACGGGGGAAACTAGTCCCGCGACTAGCTCCAGCCTCTATTGTTCAGAAGGCCTTTTATACCTTTTTGATTGTACATAGAGATCAATGGGTAATACAAAGTTATGCAGCATTAGCAGCCCAGACTCTTATCAAAACCAGGCTTTTTTCTCTGCATACCTAGCTGTATACACAAGTCTTAGGTAATTTACATCATCTTCCAGCCATTAGGGCCAATTAACATTTTACAGCCTTTTTCTGATAAGGGTTTGTCAATCAGAAGACTTATTTGTGTTGATCTTCCCAAAGTCTGGTGCCAGTCTCAGAAAAGCACTAAAAAATGTTACATTCTTACATGGCAAAGATACAGCAACTTATAACAAGTAAAGGGAGTACAGTGATTTACAACTAAAGAGAAGCAATTAACTCAAAAGTCTAGTGTTGCTAACATCAAAACTACTATACATCTTTTTCTACATCCTGATTACATTGAGTAACATCCTCCCAAGTGCCTAAAAGATAAAGAATATGGAGGTCTGGCAGCAATCCTTGAGTCAACAGTGAAAACTCATCACCAATATGATTTTTAACTCTTTAGAAAAGGCTCTGTATCTTTAAGATGCTTCTAAGCTTTGTGCCTCTCGCTGCTGGGGGGCTGTAAGCAATTCACAAGCTGTAAGAAGTCTGGGGAACCTGTTAGGCAAGCTAAAGAGCTATCAGAGGGAGTTTAACCAAAACATCCCTTTCAAATGCAGAAGACTAAAGCCCTGATTTAACTTTTTCCCAGAGAATATCAGAAGAGTGGAAAAGCAGAGTACAGAGGCCAGCAGATTCTTATTTTTTTGCGGGGGCGGGGGGGGGGATGCTCAGGAAATACCACGGGAAACCCCTGAAGCTTGATCACGTCCTTGCATATGTCAGGCTTCCTTACACATGATCTTGTCACGGACAGGATTCCTCACACTGGCTCCTGGCAGGAGAAGACTCTTGAGAGTCCCTTGGACTGCAAGGAGATCCAACCAGTCCATTCTGAAGGAGATCAGCCCTGGGATTTCTTTGGAAGGAATGGTGCTGAAGCTGAAACTCCAGAACTTTGGCCACCTCATGCGAAGAGTTGACTCATCAGAAAAGACTGCTGCTGGGAGGGATTGGGGACAGGAGGAGAAGGGGATGACAGAGGATGAGAAGGCTGGATGGCATCATGGACTCAATGGACATGAATTTGAGTGAACTCTGGGAGTTGGTGATGGACAGGGAGGCCTGGCGTGTTGCGATTCATGGGGTCGCAAAGAGTCGGACATGACTGAGCGACTGAACTGAACTGAACTGAAGGCATGCATCAGGGCACTTGTGAAGACACTGGCATCTTCTTTGCTGCCAAAGTTGAGACCTGACACCTGTCTAGCGTCCCGCCCTGGATGGAAGGTCTGAGTAGCTTGATTGTATTTCAACCCTTTAGGAACAATACAGTTTATCCTGATCTGATGATGGTCCTGAATCTTCCTGCCCACCACTCTGAATATGTTACTGCCTGTATGATGATATATATGAACTCTGCTGAACCCAGCAGAACCGCTTGCTGGCACCCACTTTTTCTAGCATCATCTTAAACCCTTACAGCAGCTCTTGCCTGACAGATATTCTGTTTAGTTTTTATTTGAAATATATCATATCACTCCCTTCTCCTCTGCAGTTTTTGCTGAAAAACCAGCTGATAACCTTATGGGAGTTCCCTTGTATGCTATCAGTTGCTTTTCCCCTTAATATCTTCTACTTTCAATTGTTGTCATTTTGATTACAGTGTGTCGTGGTGTACTCTTCTGTGGGTTTATCCTGTTTGCAACACTCTGTGTTTCCTGTGGGTGACTGTTTCCTTTCCCAGGTTAGGGAAGTTTTCAGCTATTCTCTCTTCAAATATTTTCTCAGGCCCTCTCTCTCTCTTCTCCTTCTGAGACCCCGATAATCTGAATCTTAGGGTGCTTACTGTTGGTTCAGAGGTTTCTTAACTGTCCTCCTTTCTTTCTTTTTTCTGCTCCACAACAGTGGTTTCCCCTACTCAGTCTTCCAGCTCACTAATCTGCTCTGCTTCATTTACTCTACTATTGATTCCTTCCAGTGGTTTTTCATTCCAGTTATTGTATTGTTCAGTTGTTTTGGTTGTTCTTTATACTTACTCTTTGTTTAAAAATCCTTGTAACTTATGGATCTGTGCACCCATTTTTCTCCCTAGTTCTTGGATCACCTTTACCACTTAGTTTGAACTCTTTCTCCAGAAGACTGCCTATCTCCACATCACTTGGTTTTTCTGGAGTTTTATCTTGATCCTTCATCGAAACAGATTCCCCTGCCACCTCATTTTGTGTTAACTGTGTTTCTCAACTTTTGAGAAGCAGCCTTCAGTAGGAGACGTCCTATGGGTCCCAGCAGTGCCCTCCTCTCTCATCACCCAAGGGCCAGGGGCCAGTGGTCCCAGGGCAGTGTCTAGCTTGCATTTGCAGACTACAGGCTGCTGGATTGTAGCTTTCTTCCTTCTAGTTTCTGCCCCCTGGTGGGTGAGAGGCTGGTCTAGAAGCTTGTGTAGGCTTCCTAGTGGAAAGAGCTGATGCCTGCCGATGGGTGGGTGGAGCTGGGTCCTGGCCCTCTGGTAGGCGGGATGGTGTCTAGGGTCATGTCCAGACGTGACTGTGGGATCAGGAAGTCTTTTGGCAACCTGTCTGTATGGCAACACACTCCAGTGTTCTTGCCTGAAGAATCCCAGGGACAACGGAGCCTGGTTGGCTTCCATCTACGGGGTCGCACAGAGTCGGGCACGACTGAAGCAACTTAGCAGCAGCAGCTGCTAACGGGCAGAGCCGTGTTCCTTCCTGGTTAGTTGTCTGGCCTGAGGCATCTGGCTCTGAAGCCTACAGGCTGCTGAGTGGGGCCAGGTGTTGCTGCTAAGGACCCAAGCAAGATGCCTGCCTCAAGGAGAGTTTGTGCAGAAGAATAACCCCCAAAATATCTGTCACCAGCTTTTGGACCCCAGCAGGAGCCACAGCTGCACTCCACCACCCCCAGGAGACCTTCCAAGACCATCAGGTAGGTCTGTTCCAGGCTCCTATGAAACCATTGCTTTTGTCCTCGATCTCAGGGCACATGAGATTTTGTGCAATCCCTTTAAGAGTTAAGTCTGTCTCCCCCGGCCCTGTGGCGCTCCTGTAATTAAGCCCTGCTGGCCTTCAAATCCTAATGCTCTGGGGTGCTCCTCTTCCCGATGCCAGACCCTCGGGTTAGGAAGCCTAACGTGGGCCTCAGGACTCTCACTCCTGTGGGAGAGCGTCTGTAACATAATTATTTTCCAGTGGGTGGGGGTGCAAGGGGTTGATTATCTTACAGATACAACCCTCCTACCATCTTGTTGCCACTTCTTCTTTATGCTTTTAGATGTAGACGATCTGCTTTGGCAGGTTCCAGCCTTTTTTATCGATGGCTGTCCAGCAGTTAGTTGTGATTTTGGTGTGTCCATGAGAAGAGGTTAAACTCAAGGCTTTTCCACTTCACTATTTTGAAAGAACTACTTTTTTTGAAAAAAAGAAAGAAACATGACTACATTAAATAGGCATGTGGATTGTGTGACATTCTTTTTTTTAAGTATTTTATTAATTTTTCTGGTCAGCCATTTACTATGTAACAAAATTTTTAATCTTTTTTTTAATACATAAAAAAATTTAAGTATACATCATAGGAGTGAGAAAATGCAGTGTATGGAAAGCACTGTGATAGAAAAGTACCTAAGAAATTATCATTGTCTGTTTTAAGTGGCACAAAGGTTACAGGTTGTGTGACTCTGAAGTCAATTTTGAATCAGGGAGGACATGCCAGTCCTCAGACCCTGGGAGCACCCAGGGTGGGCTCAGTTCTGAGCTTGGAAATTAACGAGAGATGAAGCTGAAGATCCAGCCTCTCTCTGACTTTCAGACCACAGATGCTAGAGCTTTAGTGCCAGGAAAGAGCTTGAAAGTCAATGAGTACAACACCCTCTCCTAAGTAACTGAGACAGAGATCTTGGGGCACTCAAGTGACTTGAAGGGACTTCCCAAGTGACGAGAGGTGAGCTAGGACAGAGCTAGACCTTGAACCCGGTCTTCTACTGTCCAGCTGAGGTTCCTTCCAGTACTGCATCATCAATTTTGGAATTTAGAAAAGATCCTCCCTTTGCAACTTTTCCCCTGCTGGTTCCCAGCTGGCTGCTCATCTTCAGACAAGAGCTGATGTGTGAGTGAATGTCTCCTGCAGGGTTCCCAGAGGAGACACTCCGAGGCAGAGATCTGCATGCAGGACATTTGCTGGAGAGTACTCTCAGAACGAGCACCTTGAAGGGACACAGGGAGGCAGGACTGGACAGAAAGAGAAGCTGAAGCCTCAGATATTTCCACTCACTGCTCTGGAGTGGAGATGGTCCTTCAGGGTCATTCCAGATCCAACCCAGGGGGTGAGACCTTCATATTCCCCACATTGACCACTCACTGAATGCAGAGGACATAACCATAGGCCAGGCAGCTCCCTTCAGCTGAGAGCAAGACTCAGTGAGCCAACATCAGGGTGTGCAGGGTTCATTCCTTTTTGGAGACTTGAGAGGAGAATCTATGTCTGCTTTTTGCAGCCTCTGGAGACTGACCACACTCATGGGCCCCTCTCTCCACCTTTACATCCCAGTCATTTCAAATACTATGACCTTTCTTTGGTCCTCTCATCTTTCCAACCTCAGCAGGGACGTGTTCTCTCTTTTTAAGGACTATGTGATTAGACAGGGCCCACCTGCACAATCCAGGTTCACCTTTCCATCTCCAGATCCTTACTGTACTTATACATAGTACAAAGTCCTGCCATGTAAGGTCACAGGTTCCAGGGATAAGGAAGTAGACATATGAGGCGGGGGGGCATTATTCTACCCGCCACAACATGAATTAAATATATTTATAAGGATATATGTTCATAGCAGCATTATTCATAATAGCCATAAAGTGCAAGTAACCCAAATGTCCAGAAACTGATGTGTGTGTATGTGTGGATACAATGTTGTTGTTCAGTCGCCAAGTCTGACTTTTCAAGACCCCATGGACTGCAGCACACCAGGCCTCCCTGTCCCTTACCATCTCCTGGAGTATGCCCAAGTTCTTGCCCATTGAATCAGTGATGCTATCCAATCATTTCAGCCTCTGTCGCCCTCTTCTCCAGTCTTCAATCTTTCCCACCTTTAGGGTCTTTTCCAAAGAGTCGGCTCTTCACATCAGGTGACTGTTATGCTCCGAGTCAAGTCCCCAAATAAACTGAGAGAACAAATCCACCACGGCAATGCAAAGGCAAGAAGGGAGTTTATTTATTGCTAACTCGAGTTAGGGCACCCTGCCACATCCAATACAGTGGAGTAAGGCAAGAGGGCCCTGAGCCCTGAATTACAGCAGTATTTATAGACTTAGAACAAAGACAGGGAGTTGGCAAGGGCGGATTGGTTGCAAGGGTTTCTTGGCATCTACTAATTGGCTAGACTTCTGCACGCAAGGGCTTTCTCAGGGGGTTTCCATCTTCCTCCGGACTGGCTCAGGTCTGGTGCGCGGGAGGTGGGGGGGATGGGGGGTGGCTACGGGGATTTTTTCTGATTGGTCAAGCCACACTGCCCATGGGAGCTCCCAGTGCCTCAGCCCTCCCAGAGACCAAACCTCAGACCCAGCCTGCCCCTCAGAGCCTGTCCTGGCTCAAGTTAGGTCCTAACAGTGACAAAAGGATTGGAGCTTCAGCTTCATTATCAGTCCTTCCAAGGAGTATTCAAGGTTGATTTCCTTTAAGATTGACTCATTTGATCTTCTCCCTGTCCAAGGGACTCGAGTCTTCTCCAACACCTCGGTTCAAAAGCATCAGTTCTTTGGTGCTCCGCGTTCTTTACAGTCCAGTTCCTACATCCGTACAAGACTACTGGAAAGACCGTAGCCTTGACTATGAGACAATAACAGGCAGGAAGGCCAGGGGTTTCCAAATGGGGGAAATAGGCTGCAAGTGTCAGACATTTCTTATATCTCTCTTAAGCAGCAGGAGGAAACAAACTAGTGTTACATTTTTCCCCTTGTCTATACAAATTTAAAAAGAGGTTTTTCTTAAAATTCTGTGTTGCCATAATGACACCTGGGTCTACCTGAACTTTAACTTTTCTCAAACCTTGAGCTAACCAATGCATTTTTCTTATGGAAATCTTTGTCTTAAGCTATGTTAATGTGCTATGTATTTACCCCAGACCCTGTCTTCAAGTAGGTTCCACCTAAAGGCTCAGAACCAACTTGACAAACCAGTCTGTTATACATTGTTCTCCTAATCTATGTTAATGAAACTATATATTTGTATGGAAATCTGCCTTTCTTCAAGATTCATGTCAATCCTTTTATGGCCCGGGATGACTCACCTGGTGCCAAGATTATCTCAAAATGCATCTTATGGGTGAGGGGGCTGGTGCCATTCTCTGCGTTGTGGGGCTTCCATGGTAGTTCAGAGGTTAAGAGTCTGCCTTGCAGGGCAGGGGGCACCAATTCCACCCCCAGTCTGGGAAGTGAGAGGTCGAGCAAGTTCGGGCATGTTCGGGCATGTCACGACGAAAAGCCCCAGAAAAGTGTCGTGGAAGGTCCCGGCGGTTGGCCACCGCCCAAACAGGAACCGGAAGCAGACCAAACTTCTGGGAACCAACCCCATGGCCTGGCTCAATCAAGTGCCAATCACCACTACTGCCCGCACTTCCTACCTTATGTGGGAGGACCTGGCTTGAACGCCAGCCCTGACTATAAAACCCCTTTCCCAGCCGCCATTCCTCACAGACTCCCTTCCCTTCCCTGCTCCCCGCTGGGAGTCTGCCCGAGAGCGACCACCCAATAAAGGTTTCCATGGACGGTCCTTAGAGGTGGCTTTTTCTTCCCGTGGCGTTTCTTACAGGAAGATCCTACGTGACTCAGAACAACTAAACCCATGTGCCACAACTACCCAGCCTGTGCTCTACAGCTGAGAACCACAACTACTTAAGCTTCTGTGCCCTGGAGCCCGTTCTCTGAAACAAGAGAAACCACTGCAAAGAGAAGCCTGAGCACCACAAGCAGAGAAAGCCCACACGGGAACAAAGACTCAGCATAGCCGAAAAATACATAAACAAAAAAATTATTTTTAAAAAAGTTGTTTAAAACTGCCTTACAGGAGATTCCCTGGTGGTCCAGTGGTTAGGACTCCATGCTTTCACTACTGAGGGCCCAGGTTCAATGCCTGGTTGGGGGGCTAAAATCCTGCAAGCCTGGGAGTGCGGCCAAAAGAACAAAGGATGCCTTAGAGGTAATGTGTCTTTCATTTTATAACAAGACAGTTAGGCATGAGCAACAGGGGTAGCCTAGCCTAGCCAATAGGATGCACCCATCCCAGACACACCCAGGAGAGCTCACAGATATGCTACAAAAATAACCACAGAGACTTTTCCAACTCCTGCATATGCACCCTGGGCATGCAGTGGATACAAACGAACAACAGGGGCTTCCTCAAGTAAACTTACGCAGCTAGGAGTCCACTAAGGGGTCACGAATATTCTATATGTACATACATCTGATTATAATAGACTGAATTATGGGAAAGTATGCACAACAGAGAAGGAAATGGCAACCCACTCCAGTATTCTTGCCTGGAGAATCCCATGGACAGAAGAGCCTGGTGGACTACTGTCCACGGGGTTGCAGAGTCGGACACGATTGAGGGACTTCACTCACTCACTTATGCACAACAGAGCCTATAGTTATATAGCTTGCAACTGTCAACTGGCGTATGCTCATTTCAATTCCTTTCTTGATTGGTGGTGGGTACAAGCCCTGTTTTGCACAGGGCACAACCAAGAGGAGAAGATGAAGGATAAAAGGCGGGAAGCCAAGAGGGATGGGTAGGACAATTTTTTTAGGCATAGGAAGTATTACAGGGTAGGGGTCGTCCATGTGGGCTGGAGTTGAGCCTTTAGGGACCCACCTTTCCAAAACCTAGTTAGTACTTGAATCCCTGGGGCTTATAGTGGCAGTCCCTCAGAGTCCTTCTGGGTCCTGGTTGACCCCCTCCAAGCGCATTTCTTGTTGCAAGTACCCAATGGCCATAGTGTAAGATTAGTCACTTTGAGTCTCTGGATCTAGAAAGTCATTGACATAAACAAAAGGTCCCCCATATAACATCTCAGAAGGAGGCACTTTACATCTGGTTGTCCTTATTAGTGAGCAACACTAAGACTGAATTCTGGGTTAAGGTGATGCCAATGGACAGAAACTATATTTTTAACAAGCGCTTCAGAAAAGTCATCTACCTTACAGGGATAATACTACTTCACAAGGGAAGTGATGAGAATGAAATCAGAACACGATAAAATTAGTAAAATCGTAAATAATGTCCCCTCCCAAGAAAGATGTCCACACCCTAACCCCTGGAACCTGTGATTATGCTAGGGCAAAAGGACCCTTGCAGACATGATTCAGTTTACATATTTAGAGATGCAGAGATTACTTTGGATTATCTGTGTGAGCTCAACCTAACCACATGAGTCCTTAGATGCAGAGAACCTTTCTCAGAGATCAGAGACAGAGATGACATTGCTGGCTTTGAAGATGAAAGAAGGGTGTCGACAGCCAAAGAATGTGCTGATCTCTAGAAGCTGGAAAAGACAGGAAAAGAGATTCTCTTTTTTGTCTCCAGTAAGAATACAGCCCTACAGACATCATGATTTAGGCCCATGAGACCCTTGTTGGACTTCGATAGAACTGTGAGGTCAGAGTATTGTTTAAGCTACTAAATCTGCAGTAATTTGTTAATCAGCAATAGAAAATTCTTACCAAACAACATAAAACTCAAGTTTCCCCATCCCATGGGTAAAAATCACATTACATTAAAAAAGTGAACAAATTCTACTGACTTCTGCCCCCACCTACTCAGTCTCTGCTGAAGAGTCCCTCAAACTTCTGAGGGTTCTCAGGGGATCTCTATATTCATGAAATAATCTGCTTCTAAAATAATCCATTTCTAAACAGTACAAGTACTCTATCAACTGTTTAAAATTGCTAATAAACAACATCTTACTGTATAGCACGGGGAACTATATTCAATATCCTATGATAAACCGTAATAGAAAAGAATAAGAATGAGCTTGTAATAAATGAGCTTCCCTGGGGGTTCAGACAGTAAAGGATCCGCCTGCAATGCCAGAGACCTAGGTTCCATTCCTGGGTCAGGAAGATCCTCTGGAGAAAGGATTCCACTCCAGTATTCCTGCCTGGAGAATGCCATGGACAGAGGAGCCTGGTGGGTTACAGTCCATGGGGTCGCAAAGAGCCAGACATGACTGAGCAACTAACACTTTTTTCATATGTATAACTGAATCACTTTGCTGTGTATCAGAAATTAGCACATTATACATCAACGATACTTCAATAATTTTTTTTAAAAGGGATTAAAATACTCCCCCCCCCCCAAAAAAGAGATGCTGTACCAGATAGGCTCCAGTCTTCTTTGGGGACCACCCCTGCTACACTAGACCCCAGCTCTTGCCAGGTACTCATTCCACCCCCTCGATCACCAGATTTCTAGAAAGCTTTTAAATGGGCACAACTGCTCAGGGGTCATACATTTGGTGGGGGAGGGAATGCTGGCTCTCTCTGTGAGAGTAGTCTCAGTGGAGCATCTGTGAACCCTCAATGGTTCATAGAACTGGTAATGAACTTGGTCTCTTTCTCATTCTGGTCCCCCATTCTGCCTCCACGGGCCTCAGAGTTAAGTCCAGTGGGACTGGGGAGGGAGATAAACCACACCACACCCAGAATGCTCCTCCGCCACTACAGTTAGGCCCCATGGCATTAGGAGGTTAACAGGTTCCTCTCCCAAAGCAAATTTGTTTCCCAAGACTCTTTTCAGTCCCCTGGCAAACAAGTTTGAGGAGTAAGAAATGAGAGGCAGTGAAAAGGTGCCCGAACAGTGGACTGCAGGTGGGATGGAGGGGCTGCACTGCTAGGGTGGCTGTCTCAGTGTTACTGAAAGGAGTTTGTGCGGTCTGGCTGCTCGCCGCTCAAAAGACAACAAACAGGCCAGGTTGGTGGAAAGGAAAGTTTGCTTTATTTCAGATGCTGGCAACTGTGGGGGGAGGGTGGCAGACATCTGTCCAAAGGATGACTCCCCCTATCTACCCCCTCCACAAGAACGGGATGAGAGCTTTTATAGACAGAGGGGGGCAGCGGCTATATGCAGAAACAGCACGGTCATCTCTAACAGTCATCTTCAGATTGGTTATCAGTGCTCTGACCAGCATCATCCTGACTGTTTTCAGTACAGTTAATCTTCGAGTCCAGGGTCTCATTGCTCTCATTTCTTTGTGGCCAATTCTTGGAATTGTGGCAACTCGTGTCCTGGGTATGGTTCGGTCATCATGTCGCTAACTTCTCCACCTGGTGTTTAGTATCTTTAAGACAGCTCACAGGATATGGCTCAGAATAGTATCTACAGCCCTTGGGAAAGAACTAAAGGTCCTTGACTACGTTAACAACTACATTATTACTTAGTCTCCTTCAACTGTTTTCCTTTGTTTCTGCATTTCTCAATTCTCTGATTAAACTTATTTTTTGACTAAAGTTTTCCACAGTCAAAAGGCAGGCAGAGGACATAGTGGTGGGGGGCGGGCGTGGCACGTATGGTAAGGAGCATAGGGTCCTGCTCCACTTCAATAACAGGAGTGAGCTGGAAAAACAGTGGAGAGCAGTTACAATAGAAGAATGAAAACAGCAGGCCAGTGAAGGGTGGCGGTCACCGGTAATAACAGGAAACAATAGAAGTGCTTAACAAATGTTAATGAGTAGGGGGAAAGAATACCTTTTCCCCCTGCAAAGGACTTTTTTCCCCCAAAACTGAATATCTACTCTACTCTGTGCTGTGTTCAGTTGTCTGACTCTTGTGATCCCATCAGTTCAGCTCAGCTGTCACGTCTGACTCTTTGCAACCTCATGGACTGCAGCACACCAGGCTTCCTTGACCATCACCAACTCCCAGAGCTTGCTCAAACTCATGTCCATTGAATCAGTCATGCCATCCAACCATCTTATACTCTGTCATCCCCTTCTCCTCCTTTCTTCAATCTTTCCCAGCATCAGGGTCTTGTCCAGAGTCAACTCTTCGCATGAGGTGGCCAAAGTATTGGAATTTCAGCTTCAGCATCAGTCCTTCCAATAAATAGTCAGGACTCATTTCCTTTAGCATGGACTGGTTGGATCTCCTTGTAGTCCAAAGGACTCTCAAGAGTCTTCTCCAACACCACAGTTCAAATGCATCAGTTCTTTGGCACTCAGCTTTCTTCACAGTCCAACTCTCACATCCATACATGACTACTGGAAAAACCATAGCCTTGACTAGATGGACCTTTGTTGGCAAAGTAATGTCTCTGCTTTTGAATATGCCGTCTAGGTTGGTCATAACTTTTCTTCCAAGGAGTAAGCATCTTCTAATTCCATGGCTGCAGTCACCATCTGCAGTGATTTTGGAGCCCCTCCCAAATAAAGTCTGTCACTGTTTCTATTGTTTCCCCATCTATTTGCCATGAAGGGATGGGACCAGACGCCATGAGCTTCATTTTTTGAATGTTGAGTTTTAAGCAACTTTTTCACCCTCCTCTTTCACCTTCATCAAGAGGCTCTTTAGTTTTTCTTTGCTTTCTGCCATAAGGGTGGTGTCTTCTGCAAATCTGAGGTTATTGACATTTCTCCCAGAAATCTTGATTCTAGCTTGTGCTTCGTCTAGCCCAGCATTTTGCATGATGTACTCTGCATGTAAGTTAAATAAGCCAGATGACAAAACAAAACCTTGACCTATTCCTTTCCCAATTTTGAACCAGTTGTTCGTTCCATGCCCAGTTCTAACTGTTGCTTCTTGACCTGCATACAGATTTCTCAGGAGGCAGGTAAGCTGGACCTTACCTCATGGACTTAGCCCACTGCGATCACATGGACAACCTTACCCCATTGTGACGCTATGGACTGCAGCAAATCAGGATCTTCTGTCCATACAATTCTCCAGGCAAGAATACTGAAGTGGGTTGCCATGTCCTCCTCCAGGGAATCTTCCCAACCCAGGAATGGAACCCTTGCCTCTTTGCACTACAGGTGAATTCTTCACCACTGAGCCACTGGGTAAGCCCCCTACTCTGCCCTATATAAAGCCAGAGTATCTCCCAAACACCCTAATCACAAATGGAAGAAACGGCAAATTCCTTTCACCTATGCAAGTGAGCAGCATTTACGCAATTCCAGCAGGGAGCAGCATCAATGTTTACTTGAATACATTCAGTTCACTTTAGTCACTCAGTCGTGTCCAACTCTTTGTGACCCCATGAATCGCAGCACGCCAAGCCTCCCTGTCCATCACCAACTCTAAGAGTTCACTCAAACTCACCTCCATCGAGTTGGTGATACCATCCAGCCATCTCATCCTTTATCGTTCCCTTCTCCTCATGCCCCCAATCCCTGCCAGCATCAGAGTCTTTTCCAGGGAGTCAACTCTTCACATGATGTGGCCAAAGTACTGGAGTTTCAGCCTCAGTACCAGTCCTTCCAATGAACACCCAGGACTGATCTCCTTTAGGAGGGACTGGTTGGATCTCCTTGCAGTCCAAGGGACTCTCAAGAGTCTTCTCCAACACCACAGTTCAAATGCATCAATTCTTCGGCACTCAGCTTTCTTCACAGTCCAACTCTCACATCCATACATGACCACTGGAAAAACCATAGCCTTGACTAGATGGACCTTTGTTGGCAAGGTAATATCTATGCTTTTGAATATGCTATCTAGGTTGGTGATAACTTTCCTTCCAAGGAGTAACCATCTTTTAGTTTCATGGCTGAAGTCACCATCTGCAGTGATTTTGGACCCCCCCAAATAAATTCTAACATTGTTTCCACTGTTTGCCCATCTATTTCCCATGAAGTGACAGAACTAGATGCTATGATCTTTTGTTTTCTGAATGTTGAGCTTTAAGCCAACTTTTTCACTCTCCTCTTTCACTTTCATCAAGAGGCTTTTTAGCTCCTCTTCACTTTCTGCCATAAAGGTGGTGTCATCTGCATATCTGAGGTTATTGATATTTCTGCCAGCAATCTTGATTCCAGCTTGTGCTTCTTCCAGCCCAGCATTTCTCATGATGTACTCTGCATATAAGTCCAATAAGCAGGTTGACAATATACAGCCTTGACGTACTCCTTTTCCTATTTGGAACCAGTCTGTTGTTCCATGTCCAGTTCTAACTGTTGCTTCCTGACCTGCATATAAGTTTCTCAAGAGGTCAGGTGGTCAGGTGGCCTCCTATTCCCATCTCTTTCAAAATTTTCCAGTTTCTTGTGATCCACACAGTCAAAGGTTTTGGCATAGTCAATAAAGCAGAAATAGATGTTTTTATGAACTCTCTTGCTTTTTCCATGATCCAGTGGATGGTGGCAATTTGATCTCTGGTTTCTCTGCCTTTTAAAAAATCAGCTTGAACATCTGGAAGTTCACATTTCACATACTGCTGAAGCCTGACTTGGAGAATTTTCAGCATTACTTTACTAGTGTGTGAGATGAGTGCAATTGTGCAGTAGTTTGAGTATTCTGTGGCATTGCCTTTCTTGTGGACCGGAATGAAAACTGACCTTTTTCAGTCCTGTGGCCACTGCTGAGTTTTCCAAATTTGCTGGCATATTGGGTGCAGCACTTTTACAGCATCATCTTTCAGGATTTGAAATAGCTCAACTCGAATTCCATCACCTTCACTAGCTTTGTTTGTAGTGATGCTTTCTAAGGCCCACTTGACTTCACATTAGAGGATGTCTGGCTCTAGGTGAGTGATCACACCATCATGATTATCTGGGTCATGAAGATCTTTTTTGTACACTTTTTCTGTGTATTCTTGCCACCTCTTGTTAATTATCTTCTGCTTAGGTCCATACCATTTCTGTCCTTTATCAAGCCCATCTTTGCATAAAATGTTCCCTTAGTATCTGTAATTTTCTTGAGAGATCTCTAGTCTTTCTCATTCTGTTGCTTTCCTCTATTTCTTTGCATTGATCACTTAGGAAGGCTTTCTTACCTCTCCCTGCTATTCTTTGGAACTCTGCATTCAGATGCTTATATCTTTCCTTTTCTCCTTTGCTTTTCACCTCTCTTCTTTTCACAGCTATTTGTAAGGCATCCTCAGACACCCATTTTGCTTTTTTGCATTTCTTTTCCATGGGGATGGTCTTGATCCGTGTCTCCTGTACAATGTCACGAACCTCATTCCATAGTTCATCAGGCACTCTATCTATCAGATCTAGGCCCTTAAATCTATTTCTCACTTCCACTGTATA
>SJYC01117362.1:0-48854 GCA_006408675.1 Madoqua kirkii
AGGTTTTGGCATAGTCAATAAAGCAGAAATAGATGTTTTTATGAACTCTCTTGCTTTTTCCATGATCCAGTGGATGGTGGCAATTTGATCTCTGGTTTCTCTGCCTTTTAAAAAATCAGCTTGAACATCTGGAAGTTCACAATTCACATACTGCTGAAGCCTGGCTTGGAGAATTTTCAGCATTACTTTACTAGTGTGTGAGATGAGTGCAATTGTGCAGTAGTTTGAGTATTCTGTGGCATTGCCTTTCTTGTGGACCGGAATGAAAACTGACCTTTTTCAGTCCTGTGGCCACTGCTGAGTTTTCCAAATTTGCTGGCATATTGGGTGCAGCACTTTTACAGCATCATCTTTCAGGATTTGAAATAGCTCAACTCGAATTCCATCACCTTCACTAGCTTTGTTTGTAGTGATGCTTTCTAAGGCCCACTTGACTTCACATTAGAGGATGTCTGGCTCTAGGTGAGTGATCACACCATCATGATTATCTGGGTCATGAAGATCTTTTTTGTACACTTTTTCTGTGTATTCTTGCCACCTCTTGTTAATTATCTTCTGCTTATGTCCATACCATTTCTGTCCTTTATCAAGCCCATCTTTGCATAAAATGTTCCCTTAGTATCTGTAATTTTCTTGAGAGATCTCTAGTCTTTCTCATTCTGTTGCTTTCCTCTATTTCTTTGCATTGATCACTTAGGAAGGCTTTCTTACCTCTCCCTGCTATTCTTTGGAACTCTGCATTCAGATGCTTATATCTTTCCTTTTCTCCTTTGCTTTTCACCTCTCTTCTTTTCACAGCTATTTGTAAGGCATCCTCAGACACCCATTTTGCTTTTTTGCATTTCTTTTCCATGGGGATGGTCTTGATCCCTGTCTCCTGTACAATGTCACGAACTTCATTCCATAGCTCATCAGGCACTCTATCAGATCTAGGCCCTTAAATCTATTTCTCACTTCCACTGTATAATCATAAGGGATTTGATTTAGGTCATACCTGAATGGTCTAGCAGTTTTCTCCACTTTCTTCAATTTAAGTCTGAATTTGGCAATAAGGAGTTCATGATCTGAGCCACAGTCAGCTCTCGGTCTTATTTTTGCTGACTGTATAGCGCTTCTCTATCTTTGGCTGCAAAGAATATACTCAATCTGATTTCGGTATTGACCACCTGGTGATGTCCATGTGTAGACTCTTCTCTTGTGCTGTTGGGAGGGTATTTGCTATGACCAGTGCGTTCTCTTAGCAAAACTCTATTGGCCTTTGCCCTGCTTCATTCTGTACTCCAAAGCCAAATTTGCCTGTTCCTCCAGGTGTTTCTTGACTTCCTACTTTTGCATTCCAGTCCCCTATAAAGAAAAGGACATCTTTTGGGGGCGTTAGTTCTAAAAGGTTTTGTAGGTCTTCATAAAACCATTCAACGTCAGCTTCTTCAGAATTACTGATTGGGGCATAGGCTTGGATTACTGTGATATTGAATGCTTTGCCTTGGAAATGAACAGAGATCATTCTGTCGTTTTCGAGATTGCATCCAAGTACTGCATTTCGGACTCTTTTGTTGACCATGATGGCTATTCCATTTCTTCTAAGCGATTCCTGCCCGCAGTAGTGGATATAATGGTCATCTCAGTTACACCCATTCCAGATGGGTGAATACCAGAATACATTACGTATACAGTCTCTCGGACAAATTTCAACACAAAAGGACACTCTGCCCTTCACTGCTCCCGCCCTCATCACCCACCATCCCACACCCAAGGCTCGCTTAAGGGTGAATAAAAGGAGACAGAGCGGAGATGCACTGACAGACACCACGTCACCACGCAGGGAGAGGCGACCGCAAGCTCGAAACCCAGCAGAGGGCGCCCGCCTGCCGAGCCTCCCAGGACCTCGGCCCTCGCGGCAGGCTCGAGACCAGCGGCCCGCGCCGGCGTTTTCAAAATGGAAACAAACCCGGCCACGCCCCCTGCCCCGAGGCCGCCGGGGAAAACGGCGCCGCCCCTTGGGGCGTCCTAGCCAGCCACGCAAAGGTCTCCTCAGGTGGAGTCCGCAGGCTTCCCCCGGCCCCTTCCCCCTCGGCTCCCTCCCTGCGCACCTGGTCTCTAGCTAACTCGGTGGACACCTCACAATGCAGAACGCGGCCGCCCTCAACCTCCTTGGGCTTCTCCCCCTGCCCGCCTGCTCCGCCCGCCGGAAGTGACGACACTCGCCCGGCCCTGCGGGTGTCCCGTCGGGCCTCGCGGCGGCGCGGGAAGATGGCGGCGGCGGGAGCCGTGGAACGGAGCTTCGTGGAGCTCGTTGGCGCTGAGCGCGAAAGGCCGAGGCAGTTTCGGGAGTTCACCGTTTGCGGCATTGGTACGGCAGCATCCCAGCAGAGCGCGATCCGAACCTTCCCCTCCGGCCTCTCCTGTAGCTTCCTCCATCCCAAACCGGCCCCCCTCCCGCCCCGTTACCCTTCTGCGCCCACATGCCTATTAGCACGGGAATCAGAGCTACCTTAGCGTCCTGCTGCCTCCTCTTTCCTCCCCTTTCATTCTCTGGCCTGTCAGTCCGTCCTCTGCTTTCACAGCGACCTCAGTCCGTGTCATCCCCAGAGAACCACGTGTGCGGGCTGACCGCTCACCTTTTGCAGGAACTGCAAATGCAGCGGCCGGAGCCGTGAAATACAGTGAGAGCGCGGGAGGCTTCCACTATGTGGAAAGTGGCAAGTTGTTCTCCGTCACCAGAAACAGATTCATTCATTGGTGAGTGCTGTGTTTGGCAAGCCCTCTGGAAGGTCAGGTCGTTCGGCGGCTGAATTTTCGTGTCTGGCCCTGAGATGTCATTCATTTTCCGAGTGATTGTAGATAGGAAAAGAAAAAAAGACTGCTTTCTGTTTATGTCTTAATCAGTGGAGAATTAAGGACACCCAGAGTTCTGGAGAAGGAAATGGCAACCCACTCCAGTGTTCTTGCCCGGAGAATCCCAGGGACGGCGCAGCCTGGTGGGCTGCCGTCTGTGGGGTTGCAGAGTCGGACAGGAGTGAAGCGACTTAGCAGCAGTAGAGTTCTAGAAGAAGTACCCTCCCAGGCAACACTAAAAGCAGAAGAAATGTGGCGTAGGGGTTAAAACCCCAAAGACCAGTTTTTAAACGTGAGCCCATTATGTGTTTGTAGTGCTTTACGTTCATTCTGTGAATGAAGCTTCTTTGATTCTATGTGTTTGAGCCTTTACTTGTTAGGCACTGCTAGGTGTCCTGGGGACAAAAATGACTAAAAAACAATCACCGTTCTCATCATGCAAGGTGTGGCATTGTAAGGGAAGTGGACCTACCTTTCATGGGGCAGTTTTGAGAAGGAAAAATGCATTAAGCTAGTTTTCATACATAGATATATCAATACAGCTTTTTCATTCTTGCCTCAGAGGAGAAGAATAGGGTTTTGAGAGGCTAATGGGAAGACTAAGTATTATTGGTGGGGCTGGAAAGGCCTAAAGTAAGTCACATTTAACCTGAGATTGAAAGGGTGAAAGGTTAGCCAAGCAAAGTGTTGCGGGAGAGAGCATTTGAGCAAGTGGATCAGTATCTCCAAAATCCATGAGGTGAAAAGAATTTGACAGGTTTGAGGAACTGACTAAAGATCTATGCTGCTTAACTGCAAATGGGCAAAGTGGGTAAGGACGTGAGAGATGCTGAGATCAGTAGCTGGGCTGGACTCATGAAGGACCTCAGGCTGTGCTTGGTCTTTGTTCTGGTGCACGGGCTTCTCGTTACAGCGGCTTCTTGTTGCAGAGCACAGGCTCTAGAGCATGGGCTTAGTTACTGCATAGCACGTGGAATCTTCCAGGCCAGGGATCGAACTGATGTCACGAGAGTTGGCAAGCAGATTTTTAACCACTAGACTACCAGGGAAGCCCCAAGATATGTGAATTTTATCCTGAGTGTGTTGAGCAGTCACTGAAAGTCTATAAAGGATTACTAACATGGTCAAAGTCACATTTTAAAATAATCATTCTGCTTTGTGTAAAGTAGATTTGGTATGGTTGGGTAAAATACAAAAGAACAGTTTGCTTTTATGATGGACCAAGTAAGACATTGAAAGGTGGTTGCTGAATCACGCAAAGACGCCGGGATTCTTGGCCCCCAGAGGAGAAGAATTCAATCCGGGGCCAGAGACGAGGCTTGATCGCTCAGAGCTTTTGTGTATTAAACTATAAAGGAGATAGAGAAAGCCTCTGGCATAGGCATCAGAAGGGGGCAGAAAGAGTAACCCCCTTATAGCCTTTAGTTGGATGTTATATAGTCACTAGAAGTCTGTTAATGAAAGAAAGGAATGTCTTAAAACTCAGAATGGCACCGGGCCCCTCACCCATAAGATGCATTTTGGGATAATCTTGGCCCCAAATGGTTCATCTTGGGCCATAAAATGATTAACTTGAATCTTGAAGAAGGGCAGGTCACCATACAAATAGTTTCATTTACATAGACTGGAGGAACAATATATGAGTATAACATACTGTTTTGTCAAGTAGGTTCTGAGCCAAGAGGCGAAACCAACTTGAAGACAAAGTTTGGGGTAAATGCATCATATATTAGCATAGCTTAAGATAAACATTTCCATAAGAAAAAGGCCTTGGTTATCTCTAGGTTTGAGAATAGTTAACTTCAGGTGAAACCAGGTGTCATTATGGCAACACAGTATTTTAAGAGAAACCTCCTTTTAAATGTGTATAGAGAAGGAAAAAATATCACTAGCTTGTTTCCTCCTGCCACTTAAGGGACATAAAAATGTCTGACACTTGCCGGCTATTTCCTCCGTTTGAAGACCCCTGGCCTTCTTGCCTGTTACCCTCTCAGCATGTTGGTGACTCAGCTGTGGGAGTAGCTACAAAAACAGAAATAGATGGATTCGAGATACACGTAGAGGGTAGCTTCATTAGGACCGGGTGATAGACTGACTATGGGATAAAGGATGGTAAGGGAAAAGGAGGGAGCAAGGACAAGTTCCTGTCTTTTGGTGTGACTGAACAGATATCCTGCAGAAGGACTGCCGTCTTCTGAGATGTAGAAGATGAGTTTTGCACAGATGTTAAGTAGTTTTTTAAGACGTGCTGTTAAAATGTCTGTGTAGTTGCTCTTTGACAATGTCAAGTAGGCACTGAAATTTATAGGCTCAGAAGAAAGACCCATGTTAGAGGTGCAAATCTCATTGATTTCAGAAGTAGTTTTGAGTGTATAATGTGTTCTGACACTAGTGCTAAAGAATCCACCTGCCAGTACAGGGGACACAAGAGGTGTGAGTTCGATCCCTAGGTCAGGAAAATCCCCTAGCGGAGGGCATGGCAACCCACTGCAATTTTCTTGCCTGGAGAATCCCATGGACAGAGGATCCTGGCAAGCTATGTAGGGCTTTGGGTTGCAAAGAGTCAGACTGAAGTGACTTTGCACACACACAATGTGTTCCGGTGAACGTTTAGGGACTGGGAACGTAGCAGGGAACAGAGCAGACAGTCCTTGCTCTCAGCGGGAGCTGATCAACAACAGTAATCCAAAAAACAGTAGTTCATCAGGTGATATGTGGCATGGAGAACAGGGAAGGGAGAAGGGGAATTATTACGTTTAATATTTCACATAGGGTAGTTGGGCAAGACCCAGTGATAAGTTAACATTTGAGCAGAGGAAATAAGGGTACCCAAGGGATGAGATTTCAGGTAGAGCCTTCGAAGAAAAAGGGCAAAAATCCTGAGACAGGAGCTTATGTGTTGTTTTCAAAGAATGGCAAAGGACCAGAAGTCTGCCTCTTGGGAGAATGAAGGATTAAGGAATAAAGTAGCCAAGGGGCAGATTAGGGCTTTGTCAGTTATTTCAAGGATATGACTTTTACTTTGAGTTAGAGGAGGGTTTTAAGTGAAGAAGTGTTATGAATAACAGTGTTTTTAAAAGATTGTTTGTCTGCTGTGTTGAGAACAGGGTGCAGTAGGAAGGGATGGGAGCAGGAAGACCAACTAGGGGTTGGTGCCACGATCCACACAAACGACGATGGTGGCTTAAATGAGTTTGGTATTGTTAGAGGCTGTGAGAAATTTAATAGTGGATATGTTTTAAAAATGATTTTGTTAGAATTTAGTGTCGGATCAGATGTAGGGTATATAGAAAGGAAAAATTCAAGGGTGAACCCCATATTTTTGGCTTGAGCAACTGGAAGTTATAGAGACGCCATCCGTGAGTTGGGAAAAAAGTGCAGGTGAAGCAGATGTTTTTTCTGGTTTGCTGGGTACAGGAATTCTGTTTCGGACAGGTGTAGTTTGAGATCCCTGATAACAAGTGCAAGTTTGAGGCAGTAGTCAGGAGGTGAGTGGAGAGTGTGGGCTGAAGAAGATATAGATTTAGAAATCATTGTCAGTCAAAGCTGTTAAACCAAAGGTGATCACCTGTAGCAGTGGTCTGCAAGCTTCTTGGCACCAAGGACCAGTTTCACAGAAGACAATTTTCCCACAGACCTGGGGTGAGGGGACTGGTTTCAGAACGATTCAGGCACATTACATCTGCTGTGCCCTTGGTTATTGCGACATCAGCTCCACCTCAGATCGTGAGGTGTTAGATCCCCGAGGTGGGAGCCCGCTAACGGAGAGGAGATTTGGGTAGTGCAGTAGATGAGATCTGGTTAGGACACGCCCAGCATGCTGCTGTCTGTGGTTCTGAAGCTACCACATAGCAGAGTTGTACGTGAGCAGGAGTCTACCCTGCTTCCCAGCAGGAGGAAGCTTTAGAAGGGAAACACCCACATTTATAAGATCACTGTAGTTGGATGCTATAGTAATTATATGTAGAGGCCATGTTACAGTATAAGGTGTGAGTGTGTGGTGTGAATTTTAAACCTAGTGGAGTTTAATTGGATTGACTATTGTTCTAAAGGTTTCCCAGGTGGTGCTAGTGATAAAGAACCCGTCTGCCAATGGGGGAGACAAGATAGACCTGTGTGCAATCCCTGGGTCAGGAAGATCCCCCCTGGAGCAGGGCATGGCAACCCACTCCAGTATTCTTGCCTGGAGAATCTTGTGGACAGAGGAGCCTGGAGGCTGCAGTCCATAGGGTTGCAGAGTCTGAATTAACTAAAGCGACTTAACACTTGGTTCTAAACCTACTATCAAGTTTGGAAATGTCTCCATTTAACAGAGAATCATATAATAATAGTTGAATTGTATATAATACTGTGTTTTGTAGACTATACAATGTGGTTTGGAATGTCAGAATTGATTTGAGTTTGCTTATCCAAAATTTTTGAATTAGAGTTCACCTGAAAACTATTGTCATAGATTTCCATGCAACAATCAGAAAGAAAAGTATAAACTCTTTTTTTGTTGTTGTTTTTTTTTACAAACGTCTCTTTTTAATAGGAAAACCTCTGGAGACACATTGGAGCTGGTGGAAGAGTCATTGGACATAAATCTGTTGAATAATGCAGTTCGCCTCAAATTCCAAAACTGCGTCCTTCTACCCGGAGGAGTTCATGTCTCTGAGACTCAGAATCACGTGGTGATCTTGATATTAACCAATCAGACCGTGCATCGAGTGCTTCTACCACACCCTTCCCGGATGTATAGGAGCGTAAGTATTTCTCAAGTTACTCGGCCACAGATTCAGTACTAGAGCAGTGTCCTTTGGAATTGAAGAAAGAATGGATTCCCTGCCAGCCCTAACCAAGCACTCGCTCATGTTGTCATTGTTGGTTAGTCGCTAAGTCGTGATTGGCTCTTTTGCGACCCTATGGAATATAGCCCGCCAGCTCCTCTGTGCATGGAATTGCCCAGGCTCCTCTGTCCATGGAATTACTGGAGCGGGTTGCCATTTCCCCTACAGGGGATCTTCTCCACCCAGGGATCGACCCCACATCTCCTGAATTGCAGGCAGATTCTTTACCGAGGAGCCGCTAGGGAAGCCTTATACTTTCCTAGTTAGTATTTAAAATGATCAAATACATTCTAAGTTGCAGAAATAGTTTCATTAAAAAGAACAGCTTTTTTTTCCAACTCAACAATTTTTACTTTAAAAACATTGATAGCAATTGGGAGGAACTGAGCAAAATTCGTTTTTAACAGGTTTTTCTTTTTCATTTCTCCACAGGAGTTGGCAACCGAAAGTCAGATGCAGTCAATATTCACTGACATTGGAAAAGTTGATTTTAGGGATCCTTGCAGCTATCAGCTGATCCCGTCAGTGCCTGGCCTCTCCCCTGGTTCTGCCGCCTCCGCAGCCTGGCTGAGCAGTGATGGGGAGGCTCTGTTTGCTCTGCCATCTGCCTCTGGGGGAATCTTTGTTCTTAAACTACCTCCTTATGACGTACCTGGTAAGAACGGGAATGCAATATGGATTTAATTTTAAACAGATACTGGCATTAAGACAGACGTTAGAAGTCCAAGGCCATTATCCAGTGCAGGAACTGCATCCAAACCACCCTAAAATGGTTATTCATTCTTGCTTGCCTACTGAGTCCCTAACACTTTACAGTTTTTCCCAAGAGGGTGGGATTTTATACAGTGACTGAGGAACTGCAGCTTACTGGAATATAGGAAAGCAGGTGGCTGAAGGTGGCCTATTCTAAGGCCTTTAGTAGAGATGAGTTGACTGATGTCTATTTTCAGTTTGAGGTGCTGTAACTAAAACAGGTTTAACTGGAACAAGGAAGCTCAGAGCTGCTACCATGCTCCAAGTCACCACCTTCTCTTACCTGAACTGTTGCAGTTGCTTCCTAATTGTCTTCCCAGATCTGTCCTTAGCCCTCTGCAGAAACTTCTCAGGCAGACCAGGACATTCAGAACCTACACTGAGTCACGCCATTCCACTGCTCGAAGCCCTCAAGTCAGGGCTGTTCTTCCTCTCACTCCAGTAAACCCAGCGTCCCTATGGCGATGCCCTGCTGCCTCTCCAGCTGCGGCTTCTCATTCTTTCTCCCCTTCTCCAGACCAGCCACATGTCTTCTGGCAGTTCCTTGAACGTACCAGGCACATCTGCCTGAGGGCTTTGGTGGTGTTCAGTCGCTCAGTTGTGTCCAACTCTTTGCACCCAGCGGACTGCAGCACACCAGGCCTCCCCGTCCTGCGTCTTCCAGCGCTTGCTCTCACTCATTCCCACTGAGTCCGTGATGCCATCCAACCATCCCGTCCTCTGTTGTCCCCTTCTGCCTTCAGTCTTTCCCTGCGTCAGGGTGTTTTCCAGTGAGTCGGCTCTTCACATCTGGTGGCCAAAGGATTGGAGCTTCAGGTTCAGCATCAGTCCTTCTGATGAATATTCAGGATTGATTTCCTTTAGGATTGACTGGTTTGATCTCCTTTGATCATCCAAGGGGCTCTCAAGAGTCTTCTCCCACACAGTTAAAAAGCTTCAGCTCTTCAGTGCTCTGCCTTTACGCGCCATTCGCAGATCCGTGCATGACCACTGGGAGAAATGCAGCTCTGCCTGCACAGGCGCTTGTCAGCTCAGCAGCGTCTCTGCTGTTGAACACGCTGTCGAGGTTGGTCGTAGCTTTTCTTCCAAGGAGTAAGCGTCTTTTAACTTCATGGCTGCAGTCACTATCCTCAGTGATTCTGGAGCCAAGAAAATAAAGTCTGTCACTGTTTCCACTGTTTCCTCATCTGTTTGCCATGAGGTGATGGGACCGGATGCCATGATCTTAGTTTTTTGAGTATTGAATTTTAAGCCAGCTTTTTCACTCTCTTCTTTTACCTTCATCAGAGGCTCTTCTTTGCTTTCTGCCATAAGGGTGTTGTCATCTGCATATCTGAGGTTGTTGATATTTCTCCCTGCAATCTTGATTCCAAGGCTTTGGTGGGAATCTGTCCCCCACTCCCATAGTGGCTCATTCTCTCAACTCCTTTAGGTCCTTTCTCCGTGGTGATAACTGTCTGCTCCTCCCTTCCTCTCAGTGGAATGTTAAGTTCCAGGAGGACAAGACTGCTTCACTTGTATTTTCTGCTGTATGTCTCACACCTGGAACTGCCCCTGGCACAGGAAAGGTGCTGATTGTTGCTTTTAGAAAGAATGAAGTGCTGCTTCTGAGCAGCCACGTGGGTTACCATTTGTAAATGGCAAAAATTTCCCCTCGGAATATAAAATTGCTGTTGCTGTTGATCCAGTAATGATGCAGAATGTTTTAGTTAGGAGACATCGATGGAAAAGGTACAGCCTAAGACTTCTTGGTATAGAGAGCTCACCCGTTATAAATCCCTTCTTCACGGTTGCATACTCTTGTCTTCGGGTTTCGCCAAGTATGCTCACGGGCTGCCTTGGGTACCACTGGCCTGTTTTCCGTCTTGCAGGGGTGGTGTCAGTCGTGGAGCTGAAACAAAGCTCAGTGATGCAGCGCCTGCTCATAGGCTGGATGCCCACAGCTATCAGGTGAGTGGTCTCTAGCCACTGAATCAGGGCCCAAGAGTGTGAGCTTTTGCCCTGGTCAGCAGCGATCAGTGCTTCCAGTCTGACTCCAAGGCAAGTAAACATCATGCTGGAAAGGAGAAGGGTCTTACCCAACGCCGCACTCCGTCTACCATAGTAACCGGACTCGAGTCAGACAGAAAGCGTGCTCTCGCATACCAGCCTGGAAACTCCTGCTCCTTCCGTTAAGAGTGTACATTGATAATTTTATTTTGTCTCTTAAATTGCAAACTCTAATGATCAGGTAATTGGCGCCAATAAAACGCTAACGCTCAGCCTTCCGTTTTCAGAGGTGACCAGGGGCCTTCGGATCGTCCCCTGAGCCTTGCTGTGCATTGTGTCGAGCACAATGCCTTCATCTTTGCTCTGTGTCAAGATCATAAACTACGAATGTGGTCTTACAAGGTAAATGCTACATGGACAGTTACTGTAAGTTACAATAGGATTTCGAATTGTAGAGAAACTGAAGTAAGTCTTGCTTCCTCTCGCAAAGATGATCAGATCTCTTACTTTGGAAATGCTGGGCCATTTCCAGATTCAGACAGTTCATTTAACTTTATTTTTCCTACATTTCTCCCCTAAATATTTGCATTTTTATTTTGGGAAATTAAGTCCTACAGAAATGTTGAAGTGGTACAAAGTATACTCTTCACTTAGGACAAATGTGGTTGAGTCTTCCGCTGGTGGTCCAGTGTCTAAGATTCTGTGCTCCCTATGCAGGGGGTGCATGTTTGATCCCTGGTTGGGGAACGAAGATCCCACATGCCACACAGTGTGGCCAAAACTTTTTTTTTTAATAAAAACTTAAAAAAATAAATTGCAAGTTGGTAAATTAGTGTTCAACCTTTGAATACAAAACAGCTAATGATTTTATCTATCAGACCAAAGAAATGTTTTCATCTCAGCCCTTATAAAAAAAAAAAAAACAAACCTGTAGGGCCCTTCAGCAGATAAATGACATAGGGTGCTATATATGATGGATATGCATTCTTTAAAAAGGGAAGGAGTGTGTTTTCCATCTTGAATGTTCTTTAATACCACTTACCAAATCTTTCTTGACAGGACCAAATGTGCCTGATGGTGGCTGACATGCTGGAGTTTGTCCCCGTAAATAAAGATCTCCGGCTCACTGCTGGGACTGGACACAAACTGCGGCTCGCTTATTCCCCTTCCATGGGGCTCTACCTGGGAGTATACCTGCACGCACCAAAGCGAGGACAGGTATGCGGCAGCTGAGACACGCAGCGCGTGATTCTGTGTGTGCTGGCGTGGAGGCAGTAGCTGCAGGCTCATCGAGTCTCTTTCAGCTCCTCACATCAGCCTCTAGATGTATCTCGCATTGCTCCCACACAAAAAAATGTTTCCGCTTTTTGTGCCACTGTGTGAATTGAAAGATTTGAAAGGAAAATTCAGGATGAAAGGGAGTAGAGAGTTTAAAGGAACGTGGGAGGAAAGTGAAGTGAAGGTCGCTCAGTTGTGTACGACTCTCTGCAACCCCGTGGACTATACAGTCCATGGAATTCTCTAGGCCAGAATACTAGAGTGGGTAGCTTTTCCCTTCTCCAGGGATTGAACCCAGGTCTCCCACGTTGCAGGCGGATTCTTTACCAGCTGAGCCACAAGGGAAGTCCGTGGAAGGAAAGGTTAACCAAAACTAAACAAGGAAGAGCTGGTTTGAAAGTCTGAGTGAAAACAATGGAGTTGTGAATGGGATGTACGCATTATTAAGTAGTGCAGGGGAAGGTAATTTTACGAAGTGATTTTGCTCATCATCCAAACATTAGCTGTTGTATGTCAGTGAGGTATTTAGGATACAGTACAGTGGTATAAGGGTCGCCTGAGGAGGCCTTATGAAGAGCTGAGAAAAGAAGCTAAAGGCAAAGGGGAAAAGGAAAGATAGAACCATTTGAATGCAGAGTTCCAAAGAATAGCAAGGAGAGATAAGAAAGCCTGCTTCAGTGATCAATGGAAAGAGGAAAGCAATAGAATGGGAAAGACTAGAGATCTCTTCAAGAAGATTAGAGATCTCTTCAAGAAGATTAGAGATACCAAGGGAGCATTTCATGCAAAGATGGGCACAATAAAGGACAGAAACAGTATGAACCTAACAGAAGCAGAAGATATTAAGAAGAGGTGGCAAGAATACACAGAAGAACTGTACAAAAAAGATCTTCACGACCCAGATAATCACAATGGTGTGATCACGCATCTAGAGCCAGACATCCTGGAATGTGAAGTCAAGTGGGCCTTAGCATCACTATGAACAAAGCTAGTGAAGGTGATGGAATTCCAGTTGAGCTATTTCAAATCCTGAAAGATAAGAAGAGGTGGCAAGAATACACAGAAGAACTGTACAAAAAAGATCTTCACGACCCAGATAATCACAATGGTGTGATCACGCATCTAGAGCCAGACATCCTGGAATGTGAAGTCAAGTGGGCCTTAGCATCACTATGAACAAAGCTAGTGAAGGTGATGGAATTCCAGTTGAGCTATTTCAAATCCTGAAAGATGATGCTATGAAAGTGCTGCACTCAGTATGCCAGCAAATTTGGAAAACTCAGCAGTGGCCACAGGACTGGAAAAGGTTGGTTTTCGTTCCAGTCCCTAAGAAAGGCAATACCAAAGAATGCTCAAACTACTGCACAATTGCACTCATCTCACACGCTAGTAAAGTAATGCTGAAAATTCTCCAAGCCAAGCTTCAGCAGTACATGAACCATGAACTTCCAGATGTTCAAGCTGGATTTAGAAAAGGCAGAGGAACCAGAGATCAAATTTCCAACATCCGCTGGATCATGGAAAAGGCAAGAGAGTTCCAGAAAAACATCTGCTTTATTGGCTATACTAAAGCCCTTGACTGTGTGGAAAATTGTTAAAAAGATGGGAATACCAGACCACCTTACCTGCCTCCTGAGAGATCTATATGCAGGTCAAGAAGCAACAGTTAGAACTGGACATGGAACAACAGTTCTATGTTCATTTGGAACTGGTCCAAATGAACCAAATTGGGAAAGGAGTACATCAAGGCTGTATATTGTCACTCTGCTTATTTAACTTATATGCAGAGTACATCATGAGAAACACTGGGCTGGATGAAGCCAAAGCTGGGATCAGAATTGCTGGGAGAAATATCAATAACCTCAGATATGCAGATGACACCACCCTTATGGCAGAAAGCAACAAGAACTAAGCCCTGCAGCACAGCCAAATAAACAAATAAATAGATTGTTGGACATTGTGTTTGGCACAGTGCTGGGCCCTTTATGTACATTAACAGCAGATGCTTGGACTGTGTGCTTCCTCTGGACTCACACACCACACATACCATCCATTTAATCCCAGTGACATTCCAGCGAGGTCGGGTTTGTCCTCCTCCCTGCACTGGAGCTCTGACTCCCCATGCTGGGTGCCGGTGTGCCTGGGTCCCCTCCTCAGTCCTGTTGGGCTCTGGTGTCCCAGTCCGTCAGCAGACTCTGGGAGACAGCGAAGGACAGAGCAGCCCAGCGTGCTGCAGCCCGTGCGTCAGGCATGACTGAGCGACTGAACGAGAGCGGCCCCGCTCCAGGTGCCCGTTCACGTGGATGCCCTCCTCGCCCCCTCGGGCGCTGAGACTGCCTGGCCCACCCCCTTGCAGTGGACACCCTCCTCGCCTCCCTGGGCTCTAGTCTCCAGTGCGGGCTGTCTCTCCGTGAGGACCTTTCTCACCCTGTGTGAGTTTCCACCCTGCCCCAAGCCTTCCACGTAGGTGGACGCCCCCTCGCCCTGCTCATGCTCATCACCCGAAGCCAGGCTGCTGCCTGAGACGGAGACTCTTCTTACCTCCTTGGGTTCTTATTTTGTTTTGTTGTTTCATTTTTTACCTTTTTGACCAAACTGCCTCACGTGCGGAATCTTAGTTCCCTGACCAGGGATCCAACTCATGCCCCCTGCATTGGAAACACAGAGTCTCAGCCAACCACTGGACCACAGGAGAAGTCATTTGTCCTTGGGTTCTTGATTCATGCCACCCGCTCCCTGGGCTCAGTAATTTGTTAGAATGGCCCACAGAACTCAGGGAAACATTCACAGTTACTGGTGTATTATACAATAAATGCTGAAGATGTAGGTAGGGCAAGGCCCAGAAGGGTCTTGAGGCATTGAGGCACACCACCGTCCCGGCACATGGATGTGTTCCCCAGCCTGGGCGCTCCCCACATCTCATAGGGATAGGGGTTTTTAAGGAGGCTTCATCACATAGGCGTGATGAATTAAGCCAGTGGCCTTTCTTCCCTTTCTAGAAAATAGGGGTCTGGGCTGAAAGTTACAGGGTTCTATTCAGGCTTCCTCTGTCTAGTGACCAGTTGCCATCCTGAAGCTATCCAGGAGTCAGCTCTGGGAGCAAAAGGTGTTCCTGTCACTCAGGAAATGCACAGGGATTCAGGAGTCTGTGCCGGGAAGCAGGGTCAAAGGCCAGCTACTGTAACAAAAGGCTGTCCCTAGCACCTCTGCCACCCCTCAGAAGGCTGCAGGTGTGCCAGGAGCTCAGTGTCAGGAGCCAGAGGCCGGCGGGCGTGCTCACTGCTGCTTCGCAGACTGGTAGAGATTTGTCAGCTCTAGATCACGCTGGAAAGCATTGTCGTCTTAGCAGTATTCAGGTTTCTGCTTCATGAACACGGGATGCTTTTCCATTCAATGTTTATAGTTTCATGATACAGGTTTTGTGGGTTTTTTTAATCAACTTATTCCTATGTATTTCATCCCTTTTGAAACTATAGTATGTGAAGTTGTTTTAATTTCATTTCCGGTTCCTCATTGCAGGTTCATAGAAATATAATTCACCTTTTTATGTTGATTTTATATATACTGAGCTCTTTAGTTCTGGTAGTGTTATAGTGGCATCCTTGGGACTTCCTATTTATAGGACAGCAACATCTGCAAATAAAGAGAGTTTTATTACTTCCTTTCCAACTTGTGTGCCTTTTCCTTTTTTTTTTGTCTTAATTTCCTTGAACAGATCCTCCAGTATAGCGCTGAATAGCAGTGACAAGAGTTGACACCCTCGTCTTATTCCCAGTTTAAGAGAGAAAGCTCTGGGTGTCTCACCACTGAGTATGATGTTAGCTGTGTATTTTTTGTGTTGAGGAAGTTCCTGTCTATTCCTAGCTTGTTGGATTTTTGTCATGAAAGATATTCAGGTTGATGCCGCTGTGACATTAGGACATCAGTAATTTGGCCCACTGTTGCTTTTTTGCATTATCAGTGCAAATATTAACACAATGAAAATGGCAAATAATATAGAATTGCTGTGAAGAGTTACGACCTCACTGACCCCTGAAATTCGGGGACCTCTAGGTGTCTGTGGACCACATTTTGAGAACCTGTGCTCTAAAGATTACACTGAGATTGAATGTGTTATTCTAGGATGAGGGTCAAACTGAGCAGAGCTGTGACCTTGTTTAAGCATTAAGGTTCTATCAATGAAGCCTAAAATCAGACACGCTTCATTTTCAGCAGCCGTGTGATGCTGCTGTGCCTAGTCAGAGTAATCAAGCTGAGGGTTTTTTTTCCTTTTTCTAAACAAAAACTGCTCTTTTTTCTCTCTAACCTGCACATTTGAAATTTGGTTTTGTTTTTTCCAGATTTGTTTATTGGTTGTGGTGGGTCTTTGTTGCTGCACAACAGCTTTCTTTTAGTTGGGGTGAGTTGGGGCCACTCTTGCTTGCGACGCGTGGGCTGCTTGTTGCGACGGCGTGTCTTGTTGTGGAGCACAGTCTCCGTTGCTCTGAGGCCTCTAGGATCTTCCTGGACCAGGGATGGAACCGGTGTCCCTTGCACTGCAAAGCAGGCTCTTAACCACTGGGCCACCAAGGAGGCCCTGTTTGGTCTTTGTAGTCTCTGTAGCAGTTTACACCCATTCCTGTTAGTTCCGTTTGTTTCTTCTTGGTTTTCTTTTGGTTCTTTGGGCGCTAATTCTGTTAAGTGCATTAATTTAATCCTTCTCAGCATCATGTCCTCACTGTCATGTTATGCCATATGTATTTCCATTTGGGCTTCCTTGGGCGCAATGGTTAAGAATCTACCTGCAATGCAGGAGACATGGGTTTGATCCTTGGGTTTGGAACATGTCCTGGAGGAAAAAATGGCAACCCGCTCCACTATTCTTGCCTGGGAAATCCCATGGACAGAGGAGCCTGGTGGACTATAGTCCATGGGGTCGAAAAACAGCTGGACAGGACTTAGCCACTACACAGTAATAATGATAGTTTCCATCTAGGACAGTAATAAAAATCTCAAACAGAAACGCCATAGACCTGTGATATGGTCTGTGGAATGGTCCTGGGCCACAAATTGTTTGTTACTAGTTTGCAATAAAATAAATACAGAAACTGAGAGAATGGAAGCATAAGTGATTTGACGTAGCCACAGACATGCATGGTTTCTATATGTCATGAACGTATCAGTCTGAGGGACTTCTCTAGCAGTTCAGAGATTTAAGACTCCACGATTCCACTACGGAGTACGCAGGCTCAGTCCCCGCTTGGGGGATTAAGATTCCCACATGCCACCCAGTGGAGCCCCTGCCCGCCCGCCCCCCACTAAAAAAAGAATATTAGTCTGGAGCAGGTTAAAAAATGTAAAAAAAGTGTTCCTTTGTTCCTTTACCACAGGTGGTTTGAGAAGCGCTGCACTAGACCAGCGTTTTCCCAACTTTTTGGCTGGAAGATACAACAAATAGTTCACATGGCTATCTGGACACCCTTATGTGGTGATGTTCATATAACAGAAAACAGTTGTCATGAAACATACTCACCATGGGTGATGAACTGATAAGCTCTTAATCTTTTTTTTTCTTAAATGCTGGTTGAGACCTACTAAGTGGATTGATGTCTCACTAGTGCTTTGAGATATGTCACTGGTGAAATGTAGCTGGAGGCGGGGATGAATGTGGCCACTGCATGTTTTCCTCATACTTCGTACAGTCTTTTTCTCTCAAAGGGAATCACTGTATATTTTTTTTTTAAGCTTCTTGTGAATAGTTGCTCATGTTACCAGGATAGAATCATCACTCTTATTAGTTTATAGTATATTTTCTTTGTCAAGAAATTATTTAAAATAATGTTTGACATCTTTTTTGTTTTGGCAGTAAATATGAAACGAATTATTTTATAGGTTTTTGTAGTGAAGATTGACGCGAATTGATTTTTATCAGGTGTATGTTTTCAATTATTTTTGGTAAAAGCATTAAAAATAGGTTTCTGACCATAGATTCCACTTCGTGCCCAAGGATAGCTACCATGGCCAAGGGGGGAATAGTAAATATCAAGTGTTAGGGAGGATGTGGGGACGTTGGAGCCCTTGTGCATTGCCAGTGGGCTGTAACATGCTGCAGCCACTATGGGGTACAGCCTGGCAACGCCTCAGGTTCCGTATGGCCAAGCGATTCCTCTTCTGGATATATACCCAGAAGAATTCAAAGTAGGGTCTTGATATTTGTACACCCACGTTCTTAGCAACAATATTCCCAACAGCCACGAAAGCAACCTAAGTCTGCATCGATGACTGAATGGATAAACAAGACGTGGTCTTTACATAAAACGGAATATTGTTCAACTTTAAAAGGAAAGAAATTCTGACACATGCTGCAGTGTGGGTAAACCTGGAGGATATTGTCCTAAGTCAAAACACAGCCCCTAGAAGACAGGTACTGTTATGTCGAGGAGTCAAGTCCTAGAGACAGATATAGGATGCTGGTTGCCAGGAGCTGGGGCAGTGGGGGGAATGGGGGATTTAATGAATACAGGGTTTCTGTTTTGAAAAACAAAAAAAGTTTTGGAGATTGTTTGCACAGGTATAAACGTACTTAATACTACAAGGTGTACAGTTTAAAAATAGTTAAGATGGTAAGTGCTACATATATTTTACCACACATATTTTGAAAAAATTGGTTTTTGAATACTAATAACCTCTTGCTTGCTTAGAAAAATGGCATGTTGGTTATTTCAAGTATTAACTTAGCAACTTGTGTTTTATCAGTTCTGCGTTTTCCAGTTGGTGAGCGCTGAGAATAACCGCTATAGCCTAGATCACATCTCCTCACTGTTCACTTCTCAGGTAGGTTGAATCATGCTTTGCATACCACACAAGTACAGGAGAGAAGTATTGGCTAACTTACCTGTTGTAATGGGATTGTAATCGTAAAGTGGAATATTTAATGAAACTTCATCCAAACAAAATTTGATTTGGATTTCACCTTGTTCACGTGGCACCGTCTTTTGTTTTCATGTTTTTACCACTCCTGCTTATACGAGTGTAACTCACCATAAAGTAGTACCTTTTCTGTCTTATGTTAACCTGTTTTTGTTTGTTTTCTCCCTACATTTCCTTCCAGGAGACACTGATTGACTTTGCCTTAACCTCTACGGATATCTGGGCCCTGTGGCACGACGCTGAGAACCAGACAGCTGTGAAATACATCAACTTTGAACAGTGCGTCCCTTTCCTCTGTCCTCCTCTCTTGCCCCAGGCAAAGTCACACTTAGAGGAGGGAGCTCGTTGTGTGGGCCAAAAGCCAGACGTGCGCGTGTAAAGGACTCAGCCCTGGGTTTGCCTGCTTTCTGACATTCCTTCTGTTTCATTTTGTGTTCTCACCTTACGGTTTTAGGACAGAAAAAGGATTCTTAGAGTAGGGATGGCACACAGAAATATGCGTATATGCCGTCTTTATCGGGAGAGACAGCGCATATCCAAGTACTTCTCTTTCTGTTTGTTTTTCAAACAAGCTCTGGCTGGTTTTATTAAAGAAAAGCTGTACATGGTTGACGTTTTACCAGTCTGTTCTGGCACGACCTGGATCAGCTGCACCCATGACAGCCGGTGCGCATGCCCTAGTATTTTCCACATGCGTTGCCTGTCCCATGTTAGTACGCCTGCAGCAACGGAGGCCCGGCCTCACACTGTACTTCAGATCTCCCCGAGGCTGGGTACTTGGCAAGGATGGCCAGTTTCGCTTTGCCTTGTCTGATCGTTGGCAGCGTTTGCTCGTACCCCAGCACCCACTTTCCACTTTTCATGACGGGTTGGAGCCTAGAGTTTAGCAACTCCAGTGACTTTTTCATCTTCACCGTCTTCCTGGCTTAAGTGCGGGATGCCCCCAGCCAAGGGCAGCCTCCAAGAAGCCTGGGGAGCGAGAAAGGTCCCAAATACTTGTAATCTGCACATTTCCTTTGTTTTTAAGCACAGTCCGTTTCTGATACCCACAGCTTCCAAAAGTCACTGCAGCTCCTTTGAGGTCTGAGTGTCCTCACCCTAAGGTAAAAAGTGGATTCTACTTCATTTTTTGATCAGGAAACCCTTTTATTTACATAACATTCATTTTAAGATTTTTAACAGTTACAAAACACATTTAAGAACCAGTTTTGAATCAGGCACTTGTGTAATTCCTGAAACGTGTGAAGGATTCCCTGGATCATGTTTTGATGCTTCCGGAACCTCAGTTGCCCCCTGTACAGCATGGATTTTGAACTGTGGGGTCCACTTAATGCATCAGTTTTTTTCCTAGTAGTCATGCTAGTACTGTTGGCTCTACAGTTGCCTGAATAAGCTGTACCTGGGTTTTTGAGGGTCAGCACCTGTAAACCCCCCATGTTGTTCAAGAGTCAACTATAAAGTAATTGTACCCAAGGGGTCCCTCATGAAACCCATATTCTAGAGTAGACTTGTAGGAGTGATTGCCCCCAGCTTGACCCTGAACCACACCTCAGAAAACAGAGTACTCCTTATAGATGCCATCCAGGCAAAGTGGGTTTAAAAAGCGAAGAATCCAGCGTTGGGTGAGTTTGAAACCTGGTTCCCCAGCTTATTAGCTGTGAGATACCCTAAACCTCACTTCCGACATCTTAAAATGAGGGCACTGTATCCTTCAAAGAATTATCATAAGGTATAATGAAGTGCGGGATTCTCTGGTAGCTCAGCTGATAAAGAATTCGCCTTCAATGCAGGAGACCCCATTTTGAGTCCTGAGTCGGGAACGTCCCCTGGGGAAGGGATAGGCTACCCACTGCAGTATTCTTGGACTTCCCTGGTGGCTCAGATGGTAAAGAATCCACGTGCAGTGCAGGAGACCTGGGTTCAATCCCTGGAGAAGGGAAAGGCTACCCTGTCCGGTATCCTGGCCTGAAGAATCCCCATGGAGAGAGGAGCCTGGCAGGCTACAGTCCATGGGGTCACAGAGTTGGGCACAACTGAGCACATACATGAAGTGTATGTAGAATTACACCTGAAGGAGGCGTCCCGTATGGTGAATGTGGAATGAAAGTTACCTATTACTTGTAGATTTTGTGTTTAGAGTTTTAATTCAGGAAGATGCCTGTCAAAAGAAGTAAGAGCACTTCTGTAATCCAGACCCTGCTAGGAACGTGTTCTTTTTTTGGAAACCATTCTCAATAGAATTGACCGAGGACTCCCGAGGTGCTCCAGTGGTTAGGGTTTCATGCTGTCACTGCAGGTGCCTGGGTTCAGTCCCTGGTCAGGGAGATCCCACACGTTGCCTGGTGCAGCCAGGAAAAAAAGAATCGATCAAGCAGTAGTTGCAGAGGTCAGCAGTGGGACCCTTCCTGCCCAGATATTGCTAACTGCGTAAGCTTCATTTTTATTCATCATCTTTATGTAGATTGATGGGCTTTTTTCTCTCTGTAGTAATGTTGCAGGTCAGTGGAGTCCAGTTTTTATGCAGCCTCTGCCAGAGGAAGAAATCGTCATCAGAGATGATCAAGACCCCAGAGTAGGTGAAGTGAAGTTTTATATAAAGAGATGATTTACCCTGATCATCAGTTTGAGAAGAACCAGTTGTATTAGCAGAACTCTTAAAGATGCAGATGAAAGAAACCCACCTCAAGCTGCCTTCAACTGAATGTGCTGGCTTGTGCTGCCGAGAAGTTCAGAGTCACCTGGTTTCAGCCAGGGCTGGAATAACGCCTTTAGGGCTTCATTTCTCCTTTGTCTCTATTCTGCTTCCCTCCTTTTGGGGTTTATTGTTGAAAACAAGCTGGCGCTTGTTCAGAAAAGAGAGCACTTCTGTTCTAGGTCGTGGAGTTGACCCTGGCCTGGCATGGTCACTTGATCAGAAGGATAGAATATTCTGGCTTGGTGTGGGAAACATGTCCAGCCTGGACCTTCTTACTGTGGAGGGTGAAGTTCAGTTGGGTGTGGGTATAGGAGGAGTGATTCATCAGAGAAAGGTAAGGGATTTATTAGTAAAAAAGAGGGAAATGGATTCTGGCCAGGCACAGACCATGGGTGTCCACTATACTAACCGTGTGAATAGATGCATAAAAACTAGAAACAGAATAAATTCTGCTAGAGGTATATGCTGTGAAGAGCACAGAGTTAAAAGGCAATGCAGGAGAGAACAAAACAGGCCAGGCTCCCTGGTTTTCAGGGTCATCCTCAAGGTAAACGGAAGAAAAGCTTGATTTTTTGCTGTTAAAATGAGCTTATGGGGTGGGAGATGGGAGGGGGCTTCGGCATTGGGAGATGGTGTACACCTGTGGCTGATTCATGTCAGTGTATGGCAAAACCAATACAGTATTGTAACATAGAATAAAGTATTTAAAAAATAAAAAATAAAAACATTAAAAAAAATGAGCTTAAAAATCATGGGCCCTGGGTCTAAGACATTAACTCTTTGTAGGATTGGGAAACCCATTTTGAGTATCTGAAATTGAATATTGCTATATTTTTAATCCCAAGAGTTTATTGACATTTAACTTTCGTCTAGAATTCAAAATCACATGCTGATTTTCAAAAACTCTTGTTTTTCTCCATTTTGGTCATTTTATAAACGTCCCTCAGAACCTCAGTGGAAGGAAGGAAGGAAACTTGAATAAAGGTCAACCAAATCTGCTACTTATTGGCAAATCTGGCTTATGAAATTTGATCAAAATAGTTAGACAGTGTGAGACTTTGCATGTTGTTCTCCGTACTTCGTTTCCCCACCTGTTAGAGCTCACTGCAGTTTCAGATAATGCCTATTCTCATTGGTTCCGTTCCTTTTCATATGTGAACCATGAATGAGGCCTTTTGTGGATGGTGAAACTAGCTTAGTTTAATTGTCCTCTTACTGATGTTTATGACTAATAACCTAGGTGAGAACTCCTCTCTTTTAAGATTGGCCTTTGATAAGCTGACCCACTTCAGTGCTCCGTGAGGAGCACAGCGTTCTCAGTGTAGTACATCCAGTTGGTTTAGAACGCTAGAGGCTTCACTCTCAGAGTGAAAAGACATGACCGCCCCACCACTCTGCTCTACGCAGAGGGCAGAATTTCTACGCTCACGTAATAGAAATGCAGGCTTTGGTTTTAATGTGTTGGATTCTTCATTCAAATTTTTCCAAATTTTATGTTTTTTAGAATGATGCTAATTCTCGCTTCAATGTTCTAACAGGAGATGTATTTGCAGAGTCTTTTTACACCAGGGCGATTCATTAATGCAGCTTTATGTAAAGCTTTACAGGTCAGTGAAAAAATATTTCATGTTGATCTAAGACTCTCCTATTGCTATCATTATATAGTTAATGATTACATTAATTTTTGTTGTTTTGCATGTACTAACCCCAACATAGTTTTGCAGTTGTATATACAGATGTCTATAAATGCTGTTGTAAATTTTTTTAATGTTCTTTCCATAAGAATACCAAGAGTCCCAGTGTAGGGAGAGGATTAAGGGCACTTTCCCACTGACTGGTGAAGCGTGACACTAGTAAAGGAGGACCTTCCGCCTACACTGTTGTGAAAACATGCCTTACTACACTGCCTATACTCTATACTAGAAAGAAATTTTAAATGTTTTCTTGGATAGGTTTGCTAGTATGGTTTTTACCCTTTTGTTAGTATAGCAAAGGTCTGACTTAGTTCAGGTTCAAGAAAACTCTAAAAAAAAAAAAAATCTAAGCTTCAAAGTTACAGGGTATAAGAGATGCAAGTCACTTAGACTTCGTTAAATTCCCACTTAGCTTCATGAATTTGAAATAATCACTCAGAATTTAAAAATCCCTTGGAATCTCCTGATCTGACCTCCCACACAAAGCAGAAACACCTTCTGAGGCTTCTCTGACAGCTAGTCAGCTTCTAGTTGTCTCTGCCTCCAGGGACAAGTATCTCAGCTCCTCCTGTGTGACTTGCTGCTCAGAACTGTGCCATCTGAAAGTTTATCCCAGGGTATGCCCTGGCAGTCCTGTGGTTAGGACTTGGCACCTTCACTCTTGGGGCCCAGGTTCAATCCCTGCTTGGGGAACTAAAATCCCACAAGCCACGTGTACAGCCAAAGAAAAGCGCGTCCTAGTATTAGATCAGATTTAATCCTGCATCATCTTTCTTTGGGAGCTTCATAGAACATGGCTCTTCTCTGTAAAGCAGCTCTTTAAGTATTTTAAGCATTTTCCGTGTTATCTTTCTCCAGACTCAATACACCCGGTCCCTTAACTTTCTCCCAGGTGATGTGGTTTCCAGATCCTTGACTTTTCTTCTGGGCACATTCTTGAATATCTGGCTGTTCTATGTTTTCTTTTTTCTCTCTGATAAAACTCCAGGATGACACGATCACTCACTTCCGAGGCATTATTTCTTTCATCAGCCCTTCTTGTTAACAGTAGTCAAATGCACAGTTTCTCGTGGTGTCTCTTGCAGACTGAGATCCTGAATCATCAGTAAGGCACCGGTCACAAGCTCTACTTTAGGGGGATCTTCCCCAGCAGAGCGACCCGCCTCCACCACTACTCTTGCACCTGTCAGGGTGTCTGTGTTTGGCGTCCTCTCACGTCTTCCTTCCAGCTGAGCAGTAGATGTCATGTTTCATTTTCTAATTCTTACAGGCTCATGAGTTTTTATAGTTTATCCTGGACTATAGAAACTATTTCATCTTGCTGTGATCTCACAGTTAAAAGTTATTTGCACAATGTTAAGAGCAAATGTGTTATTTCAGGCATGTCCAGTGTCTACTGTCGTGTTAAATATTGCCTCAGTGTCTCCTGGAGTATTTTTCATTTAGTTTTTAGTGTTTCGTGGTACTCTAAAGTGTCTCTTTGTTTCTCTCTTCAGATTTTCTGTCGAGGAACTGAGAGGAATTTAGACCTTTCCTGGACGGAACTAAAGAAAGAAGTTACTTTAGCTGTTGAAAGTGAGGTGAGGTTTGATTAAAGAAAGATAGTTTCTTTCATCTCACTGTGGAGCAGATTGGTACCAAGAAATTGTTCAAATTGTGCTTTGGACCTTGTTGCTAAGAAATATAAATTTCTAAACCTTTTCATTAAAGAATTAGATGCATATTTATAGAGTCTATGGCATATATACTCCCCTATAGTTTAAGGAATATTCACCTCCCTATAGTGTATAAAGTGATATTAAACTTTTATGTTTGGTGGAAGAAAATACCTGAAATGGTATCAAGAGTCTCTTTTTTCTTCTTTTTTCTTTGCCAGTTCCACGGAAGCGTAGCGGAGTATGAGTTTTCCCAGGAAGAGTTCCGAAACCTACAGCAGGAGCTCTGGTGCAAGTTCCATGCCTGCTGTCTCCAGTATCAGGAAGCCCTTTCTCAGCCTCTTGCCCTGCATTTGAATCCACACACAAACATGCTGTGCCTCTTGAAGAAAGTAAGAGAGCGGAAGCACACAGCACTCCCCTAGGCTGTTCAGTGGGTCTTTCAAAGTGCAGTGTCTGTTGTATACGGTAGTTAGCTGTTGGGGCTCTGGTGGGTTTTCTCTTGCGCTGGGGAGGGCATCCTCAGAATTACAGTTAGTTTGTGTTGAAATAGTCTTCTGCTCGGCGCCACTTGCCCTTTTCTGCGTCTTGTTCGCCTTTTCCATTGAAGTGATTCCTCATTTGAAAGTTACAAGAATGGCATGAAGCACGTCTGTATCCCCTTCACCCAGATTCACCCTTTATTAGCTTTCATTTGCTTTTCTTCTTGAGCCGCTTGAGAGTTAGTTGTAAATATCGTGCCCCTTGATCCTGACACATTTTAGCATGTATCTAAGCACAGCAGCATTCTTTCATAACTGCAGCACAATTTACAGATCAGGCAGTTTGATACTGGTTTATATTCAGATTTGCCTAGCTGTGCTTTGAATTTTCTTCCTTGATCTGGGATCCAATTCAAGATCTTGCATGTACTGCGTTGTCACATTTCTTTACTTAATCTCCAACTGTTGTCGGCCTTTCTATGTCTTTTGTGATACTAACTTTTTAAACTGTTTGTTTATTTGGCTGCATCTGGTCTTAGGTGCATCCTGTGGGGTCTTTCCTTGCCACGTGCTCACTCCCTAGTTGTGGTGAGAGGGCTTAGCTGCTCCGGGCCATGTGGGATCTTAGTTCCCAGACCAGGAATCAGCCCTCGTGCCCTGCATCGCGAGGCAGATTCTTAAGGGAAATCCTGACGACCCTCTTTGAAGGCTACACCTGTTATTTGGTAGAGTGTCCTTCAGTTTGGATTTGCCTGGGGTCTCCTCATGATAAGATTCAGGTCTCAGCTATTTTATACCCTTAAACATTCACTGAAAAAGATAATATAACTGGAAGATTTGTATTTGCAGGGGTACCTGTCTTTCCTTGTGCCTTCCTCCTTAGTGGATCATTTGTATCTCCTCCCTGATGAGAATCTTTTGACAGAGGATGAGACAACCATATCTGATGGTAAGAGTGATTATGATGCCCACATTCAAGCCCCTTTCTCCTTAAGCCCTATGCTTTCATTCAAACAGATAGAAAAAACATTGATGGCCACTGTGACCTTTCCTGGTCAGTGTACCTCACTGTACGTTTAAAAAAAAAACCTGAGGAGGCCTAAGCATCTCCAAGCCTTCAGATAGCTATCTGTCAGATATTATTAATATTTTTTTAGTGTAATATTAACTAGCGGCTCTTCATTGACCTGAGACGTGAATGTCACCTTTCTCTTACTTACAGACGTGGATGTTGCTCGGGATGTCATGTGTCTTATAAAATGCCTCCGGCTGATTGGAGAATCAGTAACTATGGATATGTCATTAATGATGGAAATGAGCTGTTACAACCTACAGTCTCCAGAAAAGGCTGCAGAACAGATTCTGGAAGATTTGATCACTATTGATGTGTAAGGAGAATTTAGGGTAAAGTCCATTTCCTAATGGAAATTTAGCAATTCTTAGTGTCAATATCCGGTTTGAATGTAATTCAGATATGTACAAAGTAGTGGCTTACAGTGAGTTGTCATGATTCTAAGTAGCTGTTTTCAGCTTTTAGACATCTAACACATGAATTCAAGCCTGGAAACAAGATTCATGAATTATAGTCTAGCTATTAACTATGATGTGAAGTCACTCAGTCGTGTCTGACTCTTTGCGACCCCATGGACTGTAGCCTGCCAAGCTCCCCTGTCCAATGGGATTTTCCAGGCAAGAGGACTGGAGTGGGTTGCCATTTCCTTTTCCAGGGTATCTTCCCAACCCAAGGATCGAACCCGGGTCTCCCACATTGTAGGCAGATGCTTTTACCATCTGAGCCACCAGTGAACTGAGCTGTGAATTCTAAAATGTAAATGTATTTTCCTCTAATACATTTTGTCTGTCATTTCTGGGCAAAAAAAATGAAGGAACACTTGCTACATGGCATGAAAGTATCCTGTATGCCAGAGTGATGACTTCCCTCCTGTGTGGCATGGCTGGCTTCCCTGTTTCATAGAGCACTTACCTTACAGGGGCATAAAGAGTCTATCGTATCATTCTCGGAAGTGATAGTTTTCTAACTTCCTTATAGAGACAATGTGATGGAGGATATTTGTAGTAAACTGCAGGAGATTAGAAACCCAATCCATGCCATCGGACTTCTAATACGGGAAATGGATTATGAAACAGAAGTAGAAATGGAAAAGGGGTTCAATCCAGGTAAATGACAAAGCAACAAATAGACCTTTTGATTTAGAGAAAACAATAATACAGTTAAATTTTTTTAATTATTATTTTTTAATTTACAGCTCAGCCTTTGAATATTCGAATGACTCTTTCTCAGCTCTACGGTGGTAGCGCATCAGGGCATATCGTGTGCAGAAATGTATGTAAAATTGCCAGCACACGCTTCCTCATCTGCCGAGACCTTTTGATTTTACAGCAGCTACTAATGAGGCTAGGAGATGCTGTAAGTACTACTTGAGGGAAAGTTTGTCAAATCTGAAACCTGGTCTTGACCTGCAGGCACGTGGCGGAGCATCAGCTCTGAGAGCACAGAGACGTTTGTTCACCGCTCTGTCCCACGTGCTTGGCCCTTCGCAGGTCCTCTGTGAATGCATGCTGATTTAAGAATGAGTGAGCCTAAACTGCAGATTAAAAATGTATGTGGGGGGAGGGAAGAATGTATATGAAGCAGGTTGTTTTACTCTTAACCTCTGTGTATCCCATGGTGGGATATTTTCTAGGATGGCTCTCCCAAAATGTAATAGTATTAGTACAGCTCTGGATGTGATCACAGGGTACCATTTAGGATGGAGGAGAGAGGAAGAAAGAGAAAAAGAACTTCTCTCTTTTTCCAGTGCAGGATTTGCCCTAAGCCGTTTTGAAACCGCAGTTGGTTTTGGGGTCCTCCCAGCTCCACGCTGCGCCTCCCCGTCCATCCCCGACTCGGAGCCACCAGCCTCGTGCTGCCAGGCTGCTGCCCTCGTCTCTCCCTCCTCCCCGCCTTGAACGGCCCACATTCCAAAGTACCCTTTCTGCCCACCATCGGAAGGCCCATTTACTCACTCACCTGAGCCTGACAAGGAAGCAATCTGATTAAACTAATTCATAGTAATAGATAAACTGAAAGCCCTTTGAGGCTCCTGGGGGGGGTTTTACTTTTTAAATCGGAATTCATTAACTCAAGTACATGGCTAATGGCAGAATTTCAGGTAAAAGATAAGGAGAAAACGTTCCGGAAGATGATTGGTTTTGGGCCACCAGGAGAAGCAGGCCCCTTTCCTGCAACTTGTCTGTTTGCCTCACAGCTCATGGAATCTTGGTCACTTGAGCAGGGATTGAACCCCGGTTTTGGCGGTGAAAGCCCAGGTCCCAGCCGCTGCACCACCACGGAATTCCCTTTGTGCTTTTGTTTTTTGAGTTTGTATTTTAATATTTATGTATTTGGCCGCATCCAGTCATAGCGGGTACCTTTGGGGTCTGTTCCTGACCAGGGATTGAACCCGTGCCCCTAAAGTAGAAGCGTGGAGTCTGAACCACCAGACCAGCGGAAGTCCCAAAGCGACACACGTGTTTAACGCTGCTGATATTCTTGTCAAGTCTTCCTCGAGTGCTCGTATTTATTTTTACCCAAAACCAGAAGGTTGAGAAATGTCTTAGATTTCCCTGGTGCTCTTCTTGAGTCCTGAACCTACAAATTTGGTGAAAGTTAAGCAGTCTGTTACCGTTTTCTTTTTCGCCGTCAGCTCCTGCGGCCTATGAGCTGTTTTTGTTATTTTGCGCTGTTAAGTGGGTAGGTCCTTTTGCTGCCTGCTGCCCCAAACACAATAGGTGTGTCACTGTTCCATATGCCCTTTATAACTGTGTTTGTTATTTCACCTCCACCTGAACCTAAGGGTTATCCTTACTAAATGCTGTTTCCTGTCTCACCCACCCACCCATGATATACAGGTAATCTTGGGAGCTGGCCAGCTCTTTCAAGCCCAACAAGACCTATTGCATCGAACTGCTCCTCTGCTCTTATCTTACTACCTCATTAAGTGGGGAAGTCAGTGCTTGGCAACTGATGTTCCAGTTGACACCTTGTGAGTTTCAGTGTTCTGATTATTTTAAAAATAAATTGTGAGCTTAATGATTCTTTTCCATTGTCTGATTGAAAAGCAAATTAAATATTATGCTGTAGCATGATATGCCTTTAAAATTCAGAGCTTTCAAATAACTCCATTTTCTAAAGGTTAAAGGCAAGTTATAAGAATGAAAATAATATAAAAAGAATGAAAGCAATAAATATGTATTATATGTATGTATGAATCATGTAAAGACAAATCCTGTGGAAAGCAAAAGAAGATGAGGTCAGTTTGCTGTGTGACTCGGAGCTCAGCCCGGTGCTCTGTGACAACCTGGGGTGTGGGTTGGAGTGAGACGCGGGAGGGAGGGGTCATTTGCACGCCTGTGGTTGGTTCACGTTGACCTGTGGCAGAAACCAGCATGATATTGTAAAGCAATTATCCTTCAGTTAAAAATAAATAATTTTTTTTAAGTCAAGGTCACAGAGAAAGGCCACATATGAAAATATGCTAATTATCAAGAGTGGACTGAGATTCTTTATAACCAAAGTAAGAAAGAAAATTGAACGTGTACCTAACAGACTGGCGCTTCAGTTAGATAAGCCTCTGCGTTTTCTGGCCAGGGAAGGCTTTTCATGGCATGGAGGCCTGAGAAGTTTCTGCCCTGGCTTCTGAAGCATCGCTGGGTGACATGATGGGAAACAATCTAAGCCCAGCTCTTTTTCCAGACACTTGTGTGCTTTCAGTGGCACGTTCGTGTGTAATTTATGAGTGAAACGGACAGCGTTTTAATCTGCTAACTTGCTGAAGTAATGTTCGCACAGGAAAATTTATTGAGCTTTTTTGGTTTTTGTCCCCTTTGCCCACAGGGAGTCTAATCTTCAGCATTTATCAGTACTGGAATTGACTGACTCCGGTGCTTTAATGACGAATAAGTTTGGTAAGGATTGGACTGTGTGTGCATTTGATTTTAAGTTTGGCGTTTATCGCCTGTTCGTTAAGGTGGTCTTTTGCCACCTTTGATTCAGAAAAGGTGCCTGGGCTGTGCTTTCAGCTCGAGAGGGTGTGAGCAGGCTGTGTCCTGAGACCTCTCTGGTTGGGACAAGTAGTATCAGATCAGGCAGAAATGAAGGGTGTTGCCGGTATATATGCGCACGTGTGTGCCCAGTCATGTCCGACACTCTGTGACCCCAGGCTCCTCTGTCTGTGGGATTTCTCAGGCAAGAATATTAGGGTGGGTTGTCATTCCCTTCTCCAGGGGATCTTCCCAACCCATGGACTGAATCCATCTCTCTGGTATTGGCAGGCGGATTCTCTACCACTGAGCCACCTGGGGAACTATATATATATATATATATTGTTATTTCACCTCCACCTGAACCTAAGGGTTATCCTTACTAAATGCTGTTTCCTGTCTCACCCACCCACCCATGATATACAGGTAATCTTGGGAGCTGGCCAGCTCTTTCAAGCCCAACAAGACCTATTGCATCGAACTGCTCCTCTGCTCTTATCTTACTACCTCATTAAGTGGGGAAGTCAGTGCTTGGCAACTGATGTTCCAGTTGACACCTTGTGAGTTTCAGTGTTCTGATTATTTTAAAAATAAATTGTGAGCTTAATGATTCTTTTCCATTGTCTGATTGAAAAGCAAATTAAATATTATGCTGTAGCATGATATGCCTTTAAAATTCAGAGCTTTCAAATAACTCCATTTTCTAAAGGTTAAAGGCAAGTTATAAGAATGAAAATAATATAAAAAGAATGAAAGCAATAAATATGTATTATATGTATGTATGAATCATGTAAAGACAAATCCTGTGGAAAGCAAAAGAAGATGAGGTCAGTTTGCTGTGTGACTCGGAGCTCAGCCCGGTGCTCTGTGACAACCTGGGGTGTGGGTTGGAGTGAGACGCGGGAGGGAGGGGTCATTTGCACGCCTGTGGTTGGTTCACGTTGACCTGTGGCAGAAACCAGCATGATATTGTAAAGCAATTATCCTTCAGTTAAAAATAAATAATTTTTTTTAAGTCAAGGTCACAGAGAAAGGCCACATATGAAAATATGCTAATTATCAAGAGTGGACTGAGATTCTTTATAACCAAAGTAAGAAAGAAAATTGAACGTGTACCTAACAGACTGGCGCTTCAGTTAGATAAGCCTCTGCGTTTTCTGGCCAGGGAAGGCTTTTCATGGCATGGAGGCCTGAGAAGTTTCTGCCCTGGCTTCTGAAGCATCGCTGGGTGACATGATGGGAAACAATCTAAGCCACAGCTCTTTTTCCAGACACTTGTGTGCTTTCAGTGGCACGTTCGTGTGTAATTTATGAGTGAAACGGACAGCGTTTTAATCTGCTAACTTGCTGAAGTAATGTTCGCACAGGAAAATTTATTGAGCTTTTTTGGTTTTTGTCCCCTTTGCCCACAGGGAGTCTAATCTTCAGCATTTATCAGTACTGGAATTGACTGACTCCGGTGCTTTAATGACGAATAAGTTTGGTAAGGATTGGACTGTGTGTGCATTTGATTTTAAGTTTGGCGTTTATCGCCTGTTCGTTAAGGTGGTCTTTTGCCACCTTTGATTCAGAAAAGGTGCCTGGGCTGTGCTTTCAGCTCGAGAGGGTGTGAGCAGGCTGTGTCCTGAGACCTCTCTGGTTGGGACAAGTAGTATCAGATCAGGCAGAAATGAAGGGTGTTGCCGGTATATATGCGCACGTGTGTGCCCAGTCATGTCCGACACTCTGTGACCCCAGGCTCCTCTGTCCGTGGGATTTCTCAGGCAAGAATATTAGGGTGGGTTGTCATTCCCTTCTCCAGGGGATCTTCCCAACCCATGGACTGAATCCATCTCTCTGGTATTGGCAGGCGGATTCTCTACCACTGAGCCACCTGGGGAACTATATATATATATATATGCACACACACACCCACATATACATGTGTACAACTGCTTTTCCATTATATACTGATGCTCCAGTGATTAATCATTTTTTAAATTTACTAAGTTCATATAGCTTTTGTAATCTTGTCTTCATCAGCAAATATTCAAAAGGAGTCCTCTCTCATGCTTGAGAACTGTTCTGGAGAGTTTATTCTGTGTTTTGGTATAAAATTTAGACTCTTAGGACTGTGTTTATTGGAAACACTTTGAGAGGAATGGCATGACTGTCATGTTAATTTAGTGGCGTTTTTATTGCATTGATGTAGTACTTCATAGTTTACAGATTGCTTTTATTTATATTGCCATTGATTATACCAGTGATACGTTTTATGTTTTTTAATAATAAGTGTTCTTTGTGGCGGGCGCAAAGTGAATCGGTGGGCTGTCTCAATTGAAAATTGATACTACTGTCACAAATTGGTGACTGTTTGAACTTTTTATTTTTAAGTATCTAGCCCTCAGACAATTGTGGAATTATTCTTCCAAGAAGTTGCAAGAAAACACATTATATCTCATCTGTTCTCTCAACCAAAGGCACCTCTAAGCCAAACTGGATTGAACTGGCCAGAGATGATCACTGCAGTTACCAATTATTTATTGCAGCTCTTGTATCCTTTCATTTAAAAGCTAATTGAGAGGGTTTTTTCCTATCCGAATAGTCTAAGATTCAGGAATATTCTGCCTGTGTAATGAAAAATTTTAATGAGATTGGATGTTTACACTCCTCCCATCCCAGTAAGAAATGATAGTTATTTTCAGGTATCCTTTTTGTTTGTTTGTTTTTTTGCTCAGGGGGTGAGCCACATTTTATTGGTACACACACAGTTAATACCTAGATTGCTTTTAAAACGTACATTTATCAAATATTGACTGAATGGTTTGTGTGCCAAGCCCTGTGTTAGGCACTGAGTATCCATGGGCATAGTATGCCTGGGCAATATACTAGCTAAAATTAGAAGTGAGCACCAAGAGGGAGACACAAGCTTTAGCTCCTTGTTGGCTGCATTCTAATGCAGGTGACTAGGCTCCTAGAACATAGCCTTTCCACTGTGTTTAATATTAAAGTTATATAGTTATGTAAGAAGAACATGTATTATTCCACCTTCTGTTTACCTTCTTTTTAAAAATTAGGCCATTTCATGGAGTTTGGGTACTCAGTGTGTATATTTAAGCTTTACCAAAACAGTAAATAATTCCCTTAACCAATGACTAGATGGCCTAGCAACCCTGGTTGTCTCTTTCTAGAATGTTTGATGGGAAATTGTCAGTATGTACAATTGCAGGTGAGTACTGTTGAACATTTCAGGACAGTTATTCTTGTAAAGAAGGGGATTTCTAGAACTTTTTTCTTTGTAAATGTTTCCTGCATTTTAATTGTGTTGATAAGCCCCACAGTAATTTACACTGGATTACACGGAAACATACACCAGAGAGATTTTCTTTACTTCATTCTTGGCAGTATCATTCCTAACACAGTGTTTTATAAAGTACTTTTTTGTTAATTCTCTCTATTGGGTTCTCTTTATAGAAAGGAAATGTATCATTGTCTTCATATAAATCCTTCACTGAAATCTAGTCAGTTGAGCCAGTAAATACCAAAAGTTGGAAGATTGCCAAGATGGAAAGTGTTTGTTGTCCTGTGATAGTGTAATTAGAGTCCCGTTTGCTTTTTTAGCATGTCTAATAATTTATTAATATTTAAGAATGGATTAACAGGATTTGGTTTTAACCTCCAGATGCTTTCTGAAAATACAGCTTTTGTGTTGAATGACCACTATCTTCTCTCCCTCTGAAAAACATGGAAATGAATATCACCTTAAGGGATATTTATCCTCTAATAGAAGCCATCTTTTTTGCCTTTAAGGATTATATTCAGTTGCTGCATCCCTGGTGTCAAGTCAACGTTGGCTCCTGCCGATTTATGCTGGGACGGTGTTACCTGGTGACGGGAGAGGGACAGAAGGTAAACTGCATCTGAAAGAGTCAAACTTTAGAGCAAGGAGGGCACTCGGTTTCCATCTCAGGGAGGGGCTTGGAGGCACAGACTCCTCCAGCTAAGGGTAAAGAAGACTAACAGTGCCAGCATGGGGCATGGACTCTCGTGGGAACCGTTCAGCTTCATGCACTTTGCAGATTGTTTAGGACACAGGAAAGTGTGAAGAAGAATCCTTTAAAGCCCTCCTGCCCCTGTGCGGTGCTTTTAGGGATACATTTTTGAGACTAAAATATGTCTCAGATACACTATTGTTATAGCATGGGTTTTTTTGTGTGTGTGTGTGTGTTTTTTTCCCATTATGGTAGTTTACATTTTAGATTTTTTCCCTAACATCCTGTTATGTAAACTTTAGGACGTAAAAGTCCAAAGACTTTCATACTAAATGCCCCACTCAGATTCTACAAAAATTAACATGGTGCTATAGTTGCTGTATCACAGATATACATCAAATATCTTCTTAAAGTTTGTAATTAGCAACATTTAGGTTAAAAAGTTAGATAAAATATTAAATAATGCATCAGAGAGAATTTAGATACAACAAATAGTAAATGGAGTCATTTACTTAATACTTACTTAAATAATTTTCTTTCTTTTTTTTGGCTTTTCTCGGTACAAGAACTCTTGGCTCATAGTATGTCATTCTATATCCTTCTATTCCTCCAGGCTCTGGAATGTTTCTGCCAGGCAGCATCTGAAGTGGGCAAAGAGGAATTCTTAGATCGCTTGATCCGTTCAGAGGATGGAGAGATTGTGTCCAGCCCCCGGCTACAATATTATGATAAGGTTCTGGCATGCTTTGGTCCCTCTTACACCACACTGGGTAAACATGTAACAGGGGCAGGGAGGCAGATAAATGAGAGTGTGGGGTTAGCGTACACACTTGATACATAAAATAGGTAGACGAGGCGGGGGCTCTCTCCCGTCGCGGGCTCTCTCCCGTCGCGGGCTCTCTCCCCGTCACGGGCTCTCTCCCGTCGCGGGCTCTCTCCCGCAGGCTCTCTCCCCGTCACGGGCTCTCTCCCCGTCACGGGCTCTCTCCCGTCACGGGCTCTCTCCCGCAGGCTCTCTCCCGTCGCGGGCTCTCTCCCCGTCGCGGGCTCTCTCCCGTCACGGGCTCTCTCCCGTCGCGGGCTCTCTCCCGTCGCGGGCTCTCTCCCCGTCACGGGCTCTCTCCCCGTCGTCGCGGGCGCTCTCCCTGTCGCGGGCTCTCTCTGGCTGCGTAGAGCGGTGGCTGCCCCGCTTGCGGGCCTCGGGCTGCTCACCGCGGTGGCTTCTCCCTTCGCAGAGCCCAGGCCGTGGCTTGGTTGCACGCAGGATCTTCCTGGGCCAGGGATCGAATCTGTCTTCTGCACTGGCAGGTGGACTCGTAAGCACTGACTCCCCAGGGAAGCGAAAACGTGAGATCAAGTAAAGTATATTCCAGTTTGAAGTGCTCTTATATTTCTCCCTAGGTTTTGCGTCTGCTGGATGTCGTAGGTTTGCCTGAACTGGTTATTCAGTTGGCCACATCAGCAATAACTGAAGCAGGTGATGACTGGAAAAGTCAGGTGAGGACTAAGTGCATTCTTTTTATTACCCTGGAGCTTTGTCATGGATATGGTATTTTAATTTCTGTTCTTTTTTCCCCTATATTTGATACTTAGGCCACTTTAAGGACATGCATTTTCAAACATCATTTGGATTTAGGTCACAATAGCCAAGCCTATGAAGCGTTAACCCAAATTCCTGATTCCAGCAGGTAATCAAACCCACAGTCTTACTTAGAGGAGGCATTTTACCAGCCCTGTGTAATCCACAAGGGAAATGGACACGCGTATCCCTTTCTTTCCTTCCAGGCAGTTGGACTGTCTGCGGCAGCTGGTGGTAGTTCTTTGTGAACGTTCCCAACTTCAGGATCTCGTGGAGTTTCCCTATGTGAACCTGCATAATGAGGTCATATGATTTATCCACTGACGGCTGGATGTGGTTCTGGTGGTTTTCATGATGGCTAACATTGATATCTGACTGCTTCCCCTCCTATAGGTGGTGGGAATAATTGAATCACGGGCAAGAGCTGTGGACCTTATGACTCACAATTACTATGAGCTTCTGTATGCCTTTCACATCTATCGTCACAATTACCGGAAGGGTGAGCACTTGAAGCATGTGGTCTTTGTGGGAGCAGCCTAATCAGATGTTTCATGCTTTACAGAAAAGTATTAGCTGTTTGACTTGTGTAATTTTCACCTAATTTTTACCAGTGAACAAGTGTTCTCTACAGCATTTGGGGAACTTATGTTTAAGTTCAAGATTTGCTTCCCGTCTTTGTAGATTACCTGTCAATCTTAAAGACAGACACTTCTCTGCCAGCATTCCCTGGCCGTCCAGTGGTTATTAGGACTCCACGCTTTTACTGCAAAGGTTCCAGGTTCAGTCCCTGATCAGGGAACTAAGATCCCCATAAGCTAGTCAGTGCAGCCAAAAAAAAAAAAGATATATCTCCCATTCTAGAATGTTCTTGAAGCATTTCCACTGAGATGGTATTCTATGTGTATCTTTCATCTAATTTTAAAAGAAATATTATTTCACCAAAGGCACCTTGAATTTTTGTGGCTGGTTTTTAAGTTACTATACAATTTTGCCTTTGGCCTTTCTTTCTGCTTTCTTCTTGTTGTTGTCAATTTAGTGATTCTTTTATTTATTTTTGGCTGTGCTGAGCCCTCCAATTTTCTGCAGTTATGGTGAGCAGCGGATGCGCTGACTGTCTGTCTTTCTGTGGCGCACGGGCTCCAGAGCACAGGCTCAGTAGCTGTGGCACAGAGGCTTTAAATTGCTCCAAGGCCTGTGCGGTCTTCCCAGACCAGGGGCCAAACCTGTGTCTCCTTCGCTGGCGGGCAGGTTCTCTCGCGGTGAGCCACACGGGGAGCCTTGGCCTTTCTTCTCTCTTGACTTGTGCTGATCCTTGAGAGAGTAAGTTGTGGAAATCATGACTCAGTGCATAAACATTTCAGATGCATTTCAAGGACATTTTCTTATATAACTGCAAATTGAGAAAATAACTGATTTTGTGAACTAAATGTAGATGTAGTTCTCTTATCCAACGTGCTATTCATGTTTAAATATTGCCAAACACGGCCAGTACATTTCCCTCATACCGTCCTCACCCCCTGACCTGGGATCATGTTCCCGTCGGTTTAGCCTCCTTTAATCTGGAGCATTCTATCGGCCCTACTTTGCCTTTGATGACACTGATTATGTTTGAAGAGGACGGGCCAATCAGTTTCGTAGAATGTTTCTGAATTCAATTTATTTGATGACAATGAGATCTTTATCAGGTCAGCTAAAATTAAAGGATCACGTGGCTGTTTTAAGATCATATTTTACAAGATAATCATTGGTTACTCTTCAGAACCACTAACATTTTTATACTATTTTCACTCTGGGATTTTTTAAAATTTCTTATTGATTTTCATTGGAATGAATAGATGGAAATAGTTTATAGGCTTGTTCTTAATACTCCTAATGGTAAAATGTGTTTGCGTGTTCTTTGACTAATACAAGAAAGGCAGTATAGACGATTCAGGATCTCTCATTGCTTTCATAATGACAGCATCCATTACATCCACCTGATTAAGACAGTTCAGCTGGATTAATGTTCAGATCTTTCTGGAGCAAGGCTGTTTTTCTGACGAAAACATCTTATATATTCCAGGCACTCAAAAGTATTTGTTGGGATGAAAGAGTTTGATTTGGTTTGAAAACTGAAAGAGAATCTTTAAATCTGTTTAGTTTCTGGAGCCCCATGCTGTTTCAAAACAATGATGAGAGTATGATCTTGGGGGTCTTCCGTGGCAATCCAGTGGTTAAGACTGCGGGCTTCCAACACGGGGACACATGTTCAATCCCTGGTCGGGGAGCAAAGATCCCACATGCCATGTGACTCTGCCAGAACAAAAAAAAAAGAGCGTATGACCTTGAGCAGACGCTCGGATCCTGGGTGGTGACAGGTGACCACAGAACTGAAACTAGTTCTCCAAGCCAGTGTTCCGTGCTACCCTGGGTGTGTGGCATCTAAACTGGAAAAGTAACATTCTAGATATTTACAGAACTTTTTTTTTTTCTGCATTTCTTGGAGATTGTAAAGTACATGTAATATAAGCTACTATCATAACCATTTTACCTGTTTAGTAGTGCTAAGCACCTTCACATGACCGTGTAGCCAGTCTCCAGAATTCTTTTCACCTTGCCAAACGGAAACCAATTTCTCATTCCTTCCTTCCCCATCTCCTGGCAACCACCATTCCACTCTCTGTCAGCAGATTTGGCTACCAGCATCCTCTAGCGTTTGACTTTTCATGACTGGCATATTTCATGTAGCATAATGTCTTCAGGTTCATCCATCTTGTAGCATCCATCAGAATTTATGATACTCTATTTTACGGATGTATTGATAACAATTTTGATGGAACGTTGGATGTTTGTTTGTTATGAATAACACTGCAGTGAACAGGGATGTACAAACAGTTCTTTAAGACTCTGCTTTCATTTGTTTTTTTGGCGGGGGAGGGGGTGGTTTATACACCCAAAAGTAGAATTTGGTGAATTATAAAGGAATTCTGATTTTTTTGAAGAACTGTTTTCCTTAGTGGCTATACCAGTTTATATTCCCTCCAGCATGACACAAGGGTTCCAATTTTCCCACATTCTTAGCAACATGTGATGTTTTGTTGTTTTAAGTTAAACTTGATTTTTTTTTTTTTAATTTTAACATTTGGTAAGTGTGACAAATTTTCTCTGTGTCTCTAAAGAGACACATTTTTGAATATCTATTATTGCCTCATAGCTGGCACAGTGATGTTTGAGTACGGAATGCGTCTTGGCAGAGAGGTTCGAACTATCCGGGGACTTGAGAAGCAAGGCAACTGTTATCTGGCTGCTATTAATTGCTTACGACTTATTCGCCCAGAATACGCGTGGATTGTTCAGCCAGCATCTGGTGCAGTGGTATGAAAACTTTGTATCCTGGAAGTTGGGGATCATTTAACTTATTTTGCTTGGTCTTTTGAAAATAGCTCATTTTGCTTCATTTCATTTAAAACTTCCACTGGGATATCTGTGAACTTAATCTATTTTTGCAGTGATTCATTTGTTTTATGTTACTACCCCTTTGGTTTCCAAGTTCAGAATTATTGTAGGAATAAGTATTGTTGTTTAGTTGCTGAGTCATATCAGACTCTTTGCGATCCCATGGACTGCGGAATTCCAGGCTCCTCTGTCCTTTACTAACTCCTGGAGCTTGTTCAAACTCATGTCCATCGAGTCAGTGATGTCATCCAACCATCTCATCCTCTGTCGTCTCCTTCTCCTCCCACCTTCAATCTTTCCCAGCATCCAGGTCTTTTCAGTGAGTCAGCTCTCTGCATCAGGGGGCCAAAGTATTGGAGCTTCAGCTTCAGCATCAGTCCTTCCAATGAATATTCAGAGTTGATTTCCTTTAGAATGGACTGGTTTGATCTCCTTGTAGTCCAAGGGACTCTCAAGAGTCTTCTCCAACACCACAGTTCAAAATCATCAGTTCTCTGAATAAATATTACAGAGTGGTTTTGGAATTAGACAACCTAACTTCAGGCAAATTACTATATCTTTTATTGTCCACTTAGCCTGTTGCATAAAATAGGAATGATGATGATAAGAATATCTACCTTACAGGATTATTTGGGTATTAAATGAGATAACCCATGTAAGACTGCATAGAATAGTGACAGTGCCTGGCCTGCAGAAAGTGCTCAGTAAATGCTAGCTGTTTTTATTTGATTCATTTTTGTTAATTTAATGTATTGTTACTGTTTTAAAGGAGGTGAACCTTGAGTTTTTCTTACCATGCTGATGAGGTACTCCCAATTACTTGCATAGTTCCTGCATATACTGTTCTGTTTTCCAGGGTTATGAGTGAAGAATGTAATTCCGTAAACCAAAGAAGGTCGGGTAGTTTATATGAACATCAAATCAGTGTCTTTGGACTGAGTACAATTTTAGCTAAGTGAGCTGAGTTTCTTTGTCTAAAAGTTCCAGTAACTTTGTGAGAAGAGCTGTGCTAGTTGAAACAGACATAATTTACGCTGAGAAAATTTAATCATGAAAGCCCTGGATCATAGTTAATGATGTTAAAATAAAATACTGAATTTTCACAGTTAAATCTCTTGCTTTGTCTTTTCAGTATGATCGCCCTGGAGCATCGCCTAAAAGGAATCATGATGGAGAATGCACAGCTGCCCCAAGTGAGTCAGGGATCTCAGGCTGACTTTTGCTGAATGGCACTTAATTGTTAAACTAGTTGTATTTATATTTACTTGTTTTTTATATAGTACTTGTTATAGTATTAACAATCATATTATGGTATATTGTATATGTATGGTAGTTACTTTGTTAAAATATGGTAAAACTTCTTACCAGTATTCTGTCTGGTTGCTCTTTGAAAACTTCGTATGCCTATGTGTGAAATGAAAATCCTTAAAAAAGGGTGTATGTGTGTTTGTTGCTTGCTGTGTTCAAGTCAGCTTGTATACTTTTTTAAATTAGGTTCCTTTAGTGTCTCTATAGAGGCATGATTTTCCTTCTCTTTTTTTTCCTTTTCTTCATGACGGTGCCTCGAGGCAAGCAGTCTCTGAGTTTTCCAACCTGGGGTCGAACCCCCATCCCCTGCAGTGGGAGCGCAGAGTCTTGGACCATGGTTTCCTTCCTTAAAGAGCCTGGGCTCCAGAGTTGGACACACTTGGTTTTAATTCTTCTTCCTTTGGGCATGTCCCTTACTGATAAAGACGACAGTATTCACATTTGTGAGAGTTAATTCCTTGCAAGCGCCTCCCTGAAGCTGTTGTTAGAGTGCTTTGACTTGACTCCGCTCTAGAGTGAAGCAGGGTCGTTTGTTTTATTGAACCTCTTGTTTTCACCCTATCTTCTTAAAATTAAACGGACAGTGACTTAGTGTTTGGTGGAAGCTGACGGGTTGCTTTTATCTAACAAGCACTTCCTTTGTGCTCTGGGAATTGACAGTGTTTTCCTTTGGCTTATAGCGAACAGGCAGATTGAAATCCTGGAACTGGGAGATCTGGAGAAGGAGTGCTCCTTGGCCCGCATTCGCCTCACCCTGGCCCAGCACGACCCCTCGGCGGCCGCTGTCGCAGGTGGGCATTCGGCACCAACAGTGCGATTCAGGCTCGGGCAGCAGACATAGTGTGCCACGTGGGTGTGGAGCGTGTCACCGTTATTCTGAGCTCTCACCAAGGGTGCGGTCTTGGGGGTCAGTTCACCAGCGTGTCCCAGTGGCTGCACTAAATAGCTGTTTTCCACTTCCACAGGAAGTTCCTCCGCAGAGGAGATGGTCACTCTCTTGGTTCAGGCTGGCCTTTTTGACACTGCCATATCACTGTGTCAGACTTTCAAGCTTCCCTTAACGCCAGTCTTTGAAGGACTTGCTTTCAAGTATGTATAAAATTGCTTTTCTATAGTCTTAACTTTCTAACATAGTCTAATTTCCTAGTCTTAAATTTCTAAAATCTTCTTAATTTTCTATTTACTTCACTGTTGCTTAGTATGAAGCAGTGATCACACAAGCCAGTATCTTATAAGCCAACTTTAAAGAAGTTTTTGTTTCATCTGGATTTTTTTTGGTAGTTGACTGTGAGGTTTTTGTGTGGGGGAAGGGTGTTAATCTTGGTTTATAGCGTCTTTCTAGAAATCAAATCTGGCATCGCCAAGCCCGCATGCCCACATGCCAATAGGTAACCTTTGTGTCCACTTGGACAAGATGTGTGTTCTCTTCAGTCCTTTAGGGCACCTCTTGGCCCACACATTGTTTAAAAGTGCTTCTTACTGATGTTGCATCGTACCTAAATATTGGTCAAGTTGTCTGTGACTTAGAAATAAACTTTCAGAGTTGTTCATTGTCAGTTGTCTCTTGTAAGCAAATGATCTCTTAACACTTCTTAATGGCCTTACCGGTCATCCAGTTATGTGACTGTGAGGAGAGAGAAAGCCAATATCCCAGCAGAGAATTCAGTAATAGATTGGAGCTAAAGTTGTCATCTTATCTCCAGGTTTAGTAGCAACATAATGTGCATTTCAGCAAATTGATTGACTGTGTGGAACCGTTCTCCTTTCAGATGCATCAAGTTGCAGTTTGGAGGCGAGGCAGCGCAGGCAGAAGCCTGGGCCTGGCTAGCAGCCAACCAGCTTTCGTCAGTCATCACCACTAAGGAGTCTAGGTACAGCCCTCGGCTCCACCCGGCTGCAAGGGCGTGCCCCCCCAGCCTTCCCCAGTGCACCCGAGAAGCAGCTACCTGAGCATGCTCCGGTGTCCTCAGAATCCTGCTCTAACAACGCTCAGTACACTTCCCTTCCCTGAACTGTATTTATAATTTGTATTATGCAGCTTAGCACTTTAGAATTATAGCATTTTACAACTATGAAGCCCTTTTTTAGAATTATAGCACTTGACAGTGATGAAGTCCTTTGACATTATTTTTCAGCCCCTAAATTCACACCAGAATTCTAAGGATTGTTTTCCTTGTAAATACATGTTTTGAATGGTACTGTGATTACCTGTTAAGAATCTGGAACTCATAAGTCCTCTCTTTTCATCAAGTGCTACAGATGAAGCCTGGCGGCTGTTATCAGCTTACCTGGAAAGGTACAAAGTCCAGAATAACTTATATCACCACTGTGTAATCAACAAGCTCTTATCTCATGGAGTTCCTCTGCCTAACTGGCTAATAAACAGTTACAAGGTAAGGGGTACCTTAGCTTAACTATCAAGATACAGACTGCAAAACATCACCCTAATCTTCTAAATCAGAACTTCTACATGATTCTAATGCTTGGTCAGTTTTGGAAACAGGGGTCTGAGCCAATTCCATTGTTTTAGAAATCTGGAACAAATAAGTAAATTGTTGAGTTCATATATGGTTGTTGGGAAATACAGAAATCCAAGCCATCTATTTTCTAATGCCACCTCTAAGTCACATTGGCCCTAATAATGCTAGTTGTCGGTTAGCTGTGTTGCCGATTCGTTATGTCTAAGGATTGTTTTCCTTGTAAATACATGTTTTGAATGGTACTGTGATTACCTGTTAAGAATCTGGAACTCATAAGTCCTCTCTTTTCATCAAGTGCTACAGATGAAGCCTGGCGGCTGTTATCAGCTTACCTGGAAAGGTACAAAGTCCAGAATAACTTATATCACCACTGTGTAATCAACAAGCTCTTATCTCATGGAGTTCCTCTGCCTAACTGGCTAATAAACAGTTACAAGGTAAGGGGTACCTTAGCTTCTAGAGAGTAGGAACCTGGTCTTTATCGTCCAGAGTAACTTTATGAGATGATTAAAAAGAAAAAGAGTGATGATTTATGGAAATATACTGACAGATACTTATAGCTTCTTAATCTTAACTAAAAACTTTAAAAACAGTTTGCTTCAGTCCCAATGAAGTACTGGGTGTGAGATTTAAATTTCTCTGGGTTGGTGATGAAGTTAATATGTGCTGGTGTGCCCAGTGAACGATGAGTATCTATTTTAGAACAAACAATGTATGTGGGACACTGTATTTACTATTCATTACTCAAGAAATCACAGCAGTGGGTGGAGTAGTTTTCATATACTGCAGCAGTGTTTCTTTCAGGTTTTGTCAAAATTGGGTTCTTGGGCCACCTGCATTAAATTGTTTGGATGATAGGCTTCTTTGAAATATTTGATTGTTGGGTTCTATCCAAGACTTCCAGAATCAAATTGCCTGGAGTTAAGATCCAGGATACGCATTTTTAACAGGGTCCTAATTTGATTTGATGCATGCCTAAATTTGAGGACTACTGTTTCTGAAATACATTGGGAAGAATAGGAAAAAAAGAGTACAAAGCTTAAAATCAAGAAAGTTAATCTGTTTTCTGAAGTTAGAAAGTAGAGAAGGCAGCTGAGTTGGTTAAGATGGTGATCAAATAAGACTGTAGAAAGCATAATTGGGGTAATTAGGAGAACCTTCCTAACTGAGGCTGTATTCATTTCTCTCTCACCCTGAGTGTAATGCAGATATAATTCAAGCATGACAGTTGATGATTCTTCATGTGTTTCTTGGAATCAGTGTGACTGTGTCATCTCTGGTTCTCAGCGTTTCTGGGAAGCTTTGTTGACTTGTACCACTGTCAAAACAAAGTAGGAAAGAATGAAAGTGTGTCTTAGATCAAAGAGCAGGTGAAGAAGGCCACGTAGCAGAAAGGGCCTCGCAAGGTGCCCGGAGGTAACGAGGCTCTTGGGAATCTAGCCCTCATCCCAAAATAAGCAAATCAGGGTGTTTGTCTGTTTATAAAGAAAAGCGTCAGTGCCAGGGAATTGGTCTCTCAACATCCTTTGGACAATGCCCGGGTTAGATGGAAACCGATACATGTTTTTGACCACTGACTTTTTACAGAAAGTCGATGCAGCTGAGTTGCTCCGTCTGTACTTAAACTATGACCTTTTAGAAGAAGCTGTGGAGTTGGTTTCAGAATATGTGGATGCTGTACTGGGAAAAGGACATCAGTACTTTGGAATTGAGGTAGGCTTGTCTCCACGTTTCCTTTAATTCTGTATTATTTATCACACTTGCTTTTTCCAAAGGTTTTTCCAGATAACTTGAATTTAAATTTCAGACTGGAAACAGTATCATTCATTAACAATTTAGAGAAAAGTTTTGTTGAGTGTGTTTATCCTTAATTGGCCTTAGGCCTGCTTTAAGATAAAAGATGCTCCTGCTGCTGCTAAGTCGCTTCAGTCGTATCCGACCCTGTGCGACCCCATAGACGGCAGCCCACCAGGCTCCCCCATCCCTGGGATTCTCCAGGCAAGAGCACTGGAGTGAGGTGCCATTTCCTTCTCCAATGCATGAAAGTGAAAAGTGAAAGTGCCGTCACTCAGTCGTCTCCGACTCTTCACGACCCCATGGACTGCAGCCCACCAGGCTCCTCCATCCATGGGATTTTCCAGGCCAGAGCACTGGAGTGGGGTGCCATTGCCTTCTCCAGATAAAAGATGACATGAATTTAAAAATACGCATTTGATTTAACTAAGAAGAGCACTGGTTCCCCAGGTGAAGAGTTGGGGAGGAGGGGTCCAGTCAGGTACCTCTGTGCACGCCTGTGTGTACATGGAGGCACTTGCATGCTTACACACACAGTTCCTTGCTGTGAAAAAACAAAAAGCGTTTCATGTTATTGAATCCTGTGGAAGTAACTGCCCAGAAGAAAGGGTCCACTTTTCAGGTTTTCTTCAAATGATCCATATGTTTCCTTTCAGTTCCCACTGTCCGCCACGGCTCCAATGGTGTGGCTCCCATACTCCTCCATTGACCAGCTTCTCCAGGCTCTGGGAGAGAACACTGCCAACAGTCACAACATCGCGGTGAGTGGCCCTCTCCTGAGGCACCTGAGATTCCATAAGTCCCTGCGCGAGCAGCTGCAAAGCCTGCTCTTCTGGTTCTCAGGGATTAAGAGAGGGGCCGAAGCCATGCATCGCCCTTTACGTGCTGCCCAGTCCCTCTATGAAAAAGTGAAAGTGAAGTCGTTCAGTCGTGTCTGACTCTTTGCAACCCCATGGACTGTAGCCTTCCAGGCTCCTCCATCCATGGGATTTTCCAGGCAAGAATACTGGAGCGGGTTGCCATTTCCTTCTCCAGGGGATCTTCCCAACTCAGGGATCGAACCTGGGTCTCCCAAATTGCAGGCAGACTCGCCACCGTCTGAGCCACCAGGGAATTCTACCCCTTTACAAAATGATTAGTTAAATCACATATAAGTTTTCTGGTCCTGGGACAAGAGCTAATAAAGCTTTTATTAAAAATACTGGTATGATTTGCATAGTTAGAAATTCATTAAGAAAATAAGTTTGGAGTACTGTATGTAATAGAAAAGTCCAGTTCTAGCACCGGAGCCACAGAGCAGACTCCTGTGCTGAATGGGGAGCACGGCGGTGACAGCTGTATCAGGGGACATCTGGTTGGAGGCATTAAAGTGATAACTTTACTCTTTTCAGTCCTTGACCTGTTCTCTAACAATTCCCTTCTTTTCTCCTACAGCTGTCCCAGAAAATACTTGACAAATTGGAGGACTACCAGCAAAAAGTTGATAAGGCAACACGAGATTTGTTGTATCGTCGGAACTTGTGACCTGGACGGTTGCCCAGGCTTTGTAACCGCTTGGTGCCTCTTCAGGCTTGAGACTTGACCCTCCAGGAGCCCTGTACTCCGGGCCAGCCTCTACACTGTAAATGACGTGTACAGCAGTCCGGTCTGCATTCTGCACAAGAGAGAAAAGTAGACGAGGATGAGCCACAGGCCCTGTGCTTGCTGGTGGTGCTGACACACAGATTTCTGGGTTTCAACCTTGGTCTCAGACAGCTGCTTTTTTATATGATTCACAAGCTTTTTTAGAGTTTATATTTTTTTAAACTACTGAAGACATTCTTTATCTGCAAATTAAACCCCACCTTCACTTTACAAAATAGCTAAGGGTTGTTGGTTTGTTGTAGCTGACCACCAAAAGCAGTCAGTGCAAATCCTTCCATTCTTCCCTATCGCTTTTTGTATTTCAATGAAATTATTTTGGTCCAGAATTGACATGTATTTTCTGTATGGCAGACAGAGGCTAATGATTTTGCATACTCTTTTCATTATTTATTGTGGAATTTTTTTTTTATGATCTTCAATAAAGTAGTAAATATTTTCCTAGATTAACCCTAACATGATGACCAGCTGTTGAGGAAGATATCTTGAATCTGATTCTGAGGCTAAAGTGGAATAAACTCTTAGCTAAGAAAAAATTGAAAATTTATCATCTATAAAAATAATATTTTCCAGGTAAATTCCATTAACTGCTATGATTTATGATAATCAAGCCGGACTTGATCATACAAATAGTCTAATAATGTATTGGACCAAAATATAAACTCTCCTGGTCAGATTTAGAGGCATTCATGGCCACAAATTTGGGGAAACGTGAAAAAATAAACTCTTGAATTTTATTCTGTATATTAAAGTTTATCTTTTAAGGAAACTATCTGTATAGTACTTGCTTGTATGCCCTTTGACCTTCCTTGAGTTTTTCATAAGCATTTAACTTTTATACTGTCAATATCGTATTTACATTATATATTTTAAATAACAATGGATTTCCCTGTGGTGCTGTTATTGTAAATATTGCGGTGTATGGTTCTTTTTTCACTTCATCTCTGCCACGATTAGGCGAAGTGTTTGATGCAGTTTATGCAGCTCCATAAACATGTGACTGCCAGTTGTAACAAAGAATATATTTTGACCTGTATATGCGTATATAACCAAGAGAAAGCTTTCTCACTTACTGTATTTTCATGAGCGACTAGTGGATGATAACCTGCAGTCTGAAAACTATCAAACCCTGTTGTAGCCATTTCTGGAGGAGTAGCTCAAGACTGGCCCCGTTCCAGAAAGCTGCTCATTTGCATACAAGAGCAAAGCAGTGGTTTCCATGGTAGCAGTTCCTAAGACACAGACCAGCTCTTCTGTCCATTTTCTTCCGTCTTCCTTTCCAACCAGAGCAGACAGAAGGTGCGCACATTCTTTCACTTCACTTTTCACATCACTTTGAGTCTGCAGTTTTGTTTTCTGGACCATGTGATGTATTAATAGCATCATCTTTCCTTATTTCTTCCAACTCTGACAATTTTCTGATTATAAATTGCTTTTAAAAGGACTCCCTTCTCTTTTAGTACTTCAGTCCAGTTCAGTTGCTCAGTCATGTCCAACTCTGCAACCCCATGAGTCACAGCACTCCAGGCCTCGCTGTCCATCACCAACTCCCAGAGTTCACTCAGACTCACGTCCATAGAGTCGGTGATGCCATCCAGCCATCTCATCCTCGGTCGTCCCCTTCTCATCCTGCCCCCAATCCCTCCCAGCATCAGAGTCTTTTCCAGTGAGTCAACTCTTCACATGAGGTGGCCAAAGTACTACAGTTTCAGCTTTAGCATCATTCCTTCTAAAGAACACCCAGGACTGATCTTTAGGATGGACTGGTTGGATCTCTTTGCAGTCCAAGGAACTCAAAAGTCTTACCCAGCACCACAGTTAAAAAGCATCAGTTCTTTGGCACTCAGCTTTCTTCACAGTCCAACTCTCACATCCATACATGACCACTGGAAAAAACAGCCTTGACTAGACGGACCTTTGTTGGCAAAGTAATGTCTCTGCTTTTCAATATGCTATCTAGGTTGGTCATAACTTTTCTTCCAAGGAGTAAGCATCTTCTAATTTCATGGCTGCAGTCACCATCTGCAGTGATTTTGGAGCCCAGAAAAATAAAGCCTGACACTGTTTCCACTGTTTCCTCATCTATTTCCCATGAAGTGATGGGACCAGATGCCATGATCTTTGTTTTCTGAATGTTGAGTTTTAAGCCAACTTTTTCACTCTCCTCTTTCACTTTCATCAAGAGGCTTTTTAGGTCCTCTTCACTTTCTGCCAGAAGGGTGGTGTCATCTGCATATCTGAGGTTATTGATATTTCTCCCAGCAATCTTGATTCCAGCTTGTGCTTCTTCCAGTCCAGCATTGCTCATGATGTACTCTGCATATAAGTTAAATAAGCAGGGTGACAATATACAGCCATGAAGTACTCCTTTTCCAGAGTAGGAACCAGTCTGTTGTTCCATGTCTGGTTCTAACTGTTGCTTCCTGACCTTCATATAGGTTTCTCAGGAGACTTAACTACCATTAAATACCGAGGGTAAAGAAC